>CAIGRB010031509.1:0-12457 GCA_903798255.1 Fraxinus quadrangulata | reverse complement strand
GGAGGGACGAAAAATGTCTAAATTATACATGTTGCAGGGACATGCAGAATTTGGAAGAGTCAGTCAGCACATGTTCAGTACCGTGATAGACATTCAGTTTGGTATAATACCTTTAGGAGCTTATAAATGGGCAGATTTGAAAAATACAACTAAGTGAAATTTCGAAGATATGGATAATACCGTTTTTCCATTATCAAATACGGTGTCATTGTATTCAGTTGCTAGGGACGGACTAAGTGGAAAAAGATATGTGAATGTTGATTTTGTTGAGCATGTTTTAAGTGAAGTAGAAGGTGTATAATCTAGCAAGGGGTATTCTATAAAAGTATTTGGTATTGATTCTGCTTTGGAGTGTGTTACAACATATTTTGGTTAATTTAAAATCATTATGATTTTTTGAAATCTAAGGTAATTCTTCAAAAGTAGTACTTTGATTCATTGGAAGAGGTGGAGTTTCATTTTTTGGTTTTTTGTTGGAGAAATTATTTTTTGGTTATTGTTGAAGGAGCCAGTTCAATTTCTTAGTGGAATTCATGTCAAAGTGGGATTGTTGGAATTTGGGTGTGACCTAAATTCCTTTGTTGAAGTAATTAAAGAATTCTAAATGAAGTGCACGTCATGAAAAATTCAAGTTTGGAATGCTATTAGAGTCATATGTCAAGTTGAAATTCTATTTTGGAAGCCCATTGTGAGTTGAAATTTGTATTAGACTTGAATATGTTAAATTATGGACCGGGAAGAAAAGTCGCCGCTTTTTTGCTAGCCTACCGCTAGCTGCCAGCTTGAGCAACACTTCCAAGTTTTCACCTGAGGCTCTATCACCCGACTCTCGCTACGCCGTCGCTCGAGCAACGAGACTGTCGCCCGACTGTAGCTCGAGCAACAGTGTTATCAGCCCAAGCCCGTTTTCGCGTTTTAACTGGTTTTCGACATTCTACTTTAATTACAACTCATT
Organism: Fraxinus quadrangulata; assembly: GCA_903798255.1. NCBI lineage: Eukaryota > Viridiplantae > Streptophyta > Magnoliopsida > Lamiales > Oleaceae > Fraxinus > Fraxinus quadrangulata. The sequence continues at coordinate 11,502 of CAIGRB010031509.1, read as the reverse complement.
TATTAGAGTTTTGAACATCCTCCTACATATTTTCTATAAATATTAGGCTCTTCTTTACAATTTAAAGTGTGTGAGATACATGATTACTAGTTTTTAGGATCATTGTAATTTTCTTTATCTATTATTCTTGGTCAATAAAACTTTTAATTCCTTTGCCATATTCTTGTCTTCTTTATTCTTTTGTTCTTGATCTAATACTTCATATTGTACCATATAACTTCAACATCTCAATTCGATGGTTGGTTTCACAACAAGTGGTATCAATCTTAACAAGAAGGCATTATCCATTAGTCATCATACCCTGACACGCCCCAACAAAATGGATTGGGCGAAAAGAAAAATAAGATGATTGAGATGGTGGTTGACAAGTTTCTTGAGTTTCCTGAATGTCCTACCAACTTATAGCCAACCAAATCAATTAAGGAGCAATCAGAAAATCAACAACCAAAATATCAAACTATTTCTTAGCCAATATTGGCCAGCAAAGAGCCACCTTTTCATTCAAGTCTTCTGAGTCCTATTAATGAAAAACTAGAGAACACAATTCTTAATTTGCCATTGTAGGTTTATTCGAGGAAAGTTGATCTCGGACCAAGGCCAATTCAATTTTCTGATCCTATAGCAAATAATGAGGAGGTATGTAATGACTCAACAGATCTTGAGCTTCCTATTGCTGTTCGAAAAGGAACTAGAAAGTTCACCCAACATTCTATTGCTCACTTTATTTCTTTTGAGAATTGTTCTCCTTCTTATAGACCATTTCTCACTAAAATACATTCAGATAAGATACCAAAAAATGTAGAGAAGGCCTTGCAACGAGAAGAGTGGAAAAAGGCAATGAAGGAGGAAATGGAAGCCCTTGAGAGGAATGGAACTTGGGAGATTATGGAATTGCCAAAAGGAAAGAAAATCGTTGGTTTTAAATGTGTGTATACAATAAAGCATAAAGAGGATGGCTTCTTAGAAAGATATAAAGCAAGGATTGTGGCTAAAAGGATATACTCGGACATATAAAGTGGATTATCAAAAAACATTTGCTCTTGTAGCTAAGATGAACACAACCAGAATTCTTATATCATTAGCAGCAAACTTTCAATGGTCACTGCTACAATTTGATGTTAAAAATGCCTTTTTACATGGAGAGTTGGAAAATGAAGTTTACATGGATGCACCATCAGGATTCAATAGCTTTTTTTTAGAAGAAATCGAGTCTGCAAACTAAAGAAGACTTTATATGGGTTGAAGCAATTTCCACGAGCATGATTTGGTATATTTACTCAGGAAATGAAGAAGATGTAGTTCAAACAATCCTAAGGAGATCATACCCTCTTTACAAAAGATCTAGTAAGGATAAAATCACAATTTTAGTTGTATATGTAGGTGATATTATCGTAACAGGAGATGATATTGAAAAGATTGGGAAACTTGGAAAGAGATTAGCAGTAGAATTTGAGATTAAAGAATTGGGAAGACCGAGATATTTTTTTGGGATAGAAGTGGCACATTCTAAACAAGGCATATTTATTTCTCAACAAAAATGTCTTCGATTTACTGCAAGAAATAGGGATGCCGGTATGTAGGCCATCTGAAAAGCCCATTGAGCAATCTCATAAATTAGAAGAAGAGTTGGAAAATACAATGGTGGATAGGGGGGAGTATAAAAGATTAGTTGGAAGATTGATTTATTTGTCACACACAAAGCTTGATATAGCTTATGCACTGAGTGTAGTAAGTCAATTTATGCACTCACTTAAGGAAAAACATCTAGAAATGGTCTACAGAATATTAAAGTATTTGAACAGCACACCTAGGAAGGGAATACTGTATAAGAGATAGACATCACTTAATCTTGAAGCATATACTGATGCAGATTGGGCAGGGTCAGTTGTGGATCGTTGATCAACATCAGGGTATTGTACATTTCTGGGAGGAAACCTTATATCTTGAAGAAGTTAAAAAGGACAATAGTGGAAAGATCAAGTGTAGAGGCGGAGTTTCGGGCTATGGCATTAGGGGTCTGTGAACTTCTTTGGATAAAGATCATTTTAGATGATCTAGGGATTATTTGGAGAGAAAGTATGAAGTTTTACTATGATAACAAATCAACTATTAACATAGCACATAATCCAGTACTTCATGATCGTACAAAACATGTGGAAATTGATCGTCACTTCGTCAAAGAAAAGTTAGAAGATGGACTACTATGTATGCCTTATATTTCTACCGAGGAGCAACTTGTGGATGTACTTGCAAAAGAGCTCTACACCGGATACTAGACAAGCTAAGAATGAAGAATATTCACATTCCAGCTTAAGGGGGAGTATTGCATATCCGAATTTATTTAGTTAAAAAGGGAGTCAAATTTGAATCCCACATATCTAGGAATTAGTTGTTAGTTAGTTCATATTGTGATATATCCTAATCTTTCAGTTGTATGTTGATTTTCTCAGTTCTTAGAATTATGTATAGTTTTCCTATAAATGTAACACAATATACAAAGAAATATATCATTAGAGATTAATTCCCAAAACCTTTAGTGTATGTAATTTTTTGACAAGCATGTAAGTTTCTGTAAATTTTTATGTATATTTTTTTACAAATTACATATTAATAAATTATAATGATTGTAACTTACACTCTATGTTGATTTACATTTAAATCATGTTACAGTGTATATAATTTCTTTTGAAATTTTAACTTATTAACTCATGTATTATCACGACACACAATCATCAACAAAAGGGTGATATTGTTCCACCATTGATCAATAATTTTGATTTTTGGGAACGACATTTAAACAAAAGGTACCTATACCTGAAATCGACACATGTGGTTAGGTAGAGGATATCTAGGGGCACAAGATAACTCTCTTTAATCACTGCCCCACCACATTCTATAGAAAAATCACCATAAATCACCATTTTCAAAATTACAAATCTGTAATCAACCTGCCACCATCACCACCGTGACCCCGTCTACACCATATTTAGCCCCCAAAACCACCATAAATTCAAAAATTCGATCACCATCAACTCTTCCGCGCCTACTCACTGCACAGAAAAACGCTCAGTCGACATATAAACCTCGAAGTGTTTCGGTGAATCCTAGACCCTTTCGTGATTCCTAAGACTTGTGCGACCCTCTAGTCTCATTCCGACAAGGTTCTTTATACTTCACAACTATTTTGTGATGATTACAATGAGATCGTGCTATTTTGCAACTTTTGAGACATTGTCAATCATTTATTCGACGAACCTAAGCTCCAACGACTATTCTATTATGCGTGCAAGACTTTTGCAACTCTTTTACGTTGAGTCACTGTTGATCTATGGTTGATTATAACCTTAATATTTTGATTATAACAAACAAGTCAATTTTATTTACTAAGGATTGAATTTGAGTGATTAAGTCTTCAAAACTATCAAGATTATAAATCAGACTTGAAATGAAGAACATAGCGATTTGCATGGAACGATCGACATGGAAACAAAATTGATCAAACGAGGCTATGAAGATTGATATTAAAAAACTTGCAAAAAGATGTATCAACAAGAATCGAGATAAAAGTCGAAGTGCAGTCAAGCATGCACGTCAAGACATTCAAAATGAAGCACTTAGACTTTTTATACTCACATGTAAAGGTAAAACACTTTAGTACTTGACAATAAATCGTGACAAGCTAAAAATCGGTTTTATGCACGAAAAATCACGATAAAAAAATGTTTGTATAAATATTATTTTTCAAAAGTAAAAATCTCAAACTTATATTTAAAAAGTGTCACTTACCTTGAAAAATCTTTTTAAAACGTCTCTCAAGTACCTACATTTATTAAAAATTAAAACGAGGACGTTTCGGTGTAAAACTGTCGTACTGGACGTCCGGTACGCCATACTGGACGTCCGGTATGGTAGTTTTATGCCAACGGTCAAAAATTCAATTGTTCTAATTTTCTAACACAAATGGCTAATTGACCGTTTGGTACTGTACCAGACATCTGTTACGGTGCGTCCGGTTGGACATAGTTTTTGACTGTTTTGCTCCTATAAATACAAACTCACTTTGCATTCAATCTCAACAATTCTAAGAGCAATAAGTGAACATTTATTGAGATAAATCATTGGTCTTTATTATTTATGCATCTTTATAAATTGATTTATATTTGAAAAACATATGATTATTTTAAATTTAGAAAATAAATTTTATCAAAGTTTTTCAAATCCAACACTTGAACTATATTCATTGTTATCTATTAAAATATTTGTCTTTTTCTCTTTTTATTCTCAATTTTGAATCTATTATTCATTAAGAAGAGAAGATTTCACTTGTAAAACTCTTTTGAATCAAGGGTCATATTGAGGTCCCGTAAAGCTCAATAGTGTAGGTCGTGTTGAGGTCCTGGAAAGCTCAACATTATAAAAGGATCGATGCTCCTTGTTTGGAAGTCACTAGAAACTTTGTAATCGGTTGGATTGCACCATAAGTCAATCACGATAGTGAAAAAGCCTTGCTCGTGACAGAGAGTTTGGTAATGGGAGACGTAGATCAAGTTTGGGACCGAATCTCCATAAACATATCGTTTGTATCTTCTCTCCCTTTTACTTATCGCTTTTATATTTGTACTTATTATTTAATTGATCTACTTACTTGTACTTGCTTACAATTACTAGTTAATCAACGTGTTTTTAACTTACGTAATTTTAGTTAATTATTCGAAAAAGTTTTAATAACTAATTCCCCTCCCTCTTGGTTAGCTATTTTTGGGCTATCAATTGGTATCAGAGTAAGGTGTACAATTTTAAAGATTTCACAATCTTGAGTAATTGCTAACCACATTTTTCAAAATCTTGAGGAGCGTTCTACAAATCGTCATCCTCTATTTGATGATACTTATTATAACTATTGGAAGACTAGGATGACGATATTTATTCAATCAATAGATTATAATATTTGGAACGTTATTGAATTTTGTCCATATGTGCCTAAAAAGATTATTAAAGAGGATGATAGACCGAATCAAATAATTTCTAAACCTAGAGAGGAATATAACGAAGAGGATAAAAGAAAATTATTTTTAAATGCTAGAGCCAGAAATCTACTCTATTGTGCTCTAGGTATAAACGAATTTAATCGTATTAGTACATGTGATTCCACTTGTGATATTTGGCATGCTTTAAAAATTACTCATGTTGGAACTAATAAAGTAATAGAAACTAAGATAAATCTCTTAGTTAAAGATTTTGAAAATTTCTTCATGAAAGATAATGAACCTATTGTTGATATGATTACTTGCTTCAACGATATTGTTAATAGCCTCAAAGGCTTTGATCGTAAATTTACTAATGGTGAGTTTGTAAGTAAAATGCTTATGTCGCTCTCAAAAAAATGGAGTCCATTGATAATGTTGATAGAAAACATCAAAAATATCAACACATATCCATTAAAAGAGCTATATGGGACATTGATGACATATAAGCTAAATCGCACCGCGACAAATGAGAAAACATTGAAAAGTAAAGAAGAGGAAAGCGCCAATTGCATTAAAATCCGTAATCGATGAAGGCACTTCAAGCAAAAATATGAATGATGAAGAACTTGATAATCTAGTTCTTCTTCTTAAGAAATGAAAAAGTTTTCGCAAAAATCATCAATTCAAGAAGAAAGAAGAAAATGACGAAGGGAAGAATTGATTTATTAAAAAGAAAGCACTTCAATCAACATGTGATGAGAGTGATGATAATGACCATGAAGAATGTGGAAGTCAAGAGGAAATTTCCAACATGTGCTTCATGGCTATTGATGATGAGGTAAATTCAAATGAAAATTCTTATATGATGAATTATCTACATCATATGATGAACTTCTTGAAAATTTTGAAAAACTTGCTTTCAAACACTCTACTCTCAAAATGAAAAATTATTTATTGGAAAAGAGTTAAAGAAACTTTTTGGAAACTTAAAATGCTTTTGAAAAAGAAAAAGTCAATTATGATTCTTTAATTAAGGAAAATTTCTCTTTACAACAAAAAAATTTAGATTTGACTCAAATTGTTCACAAATTTACTCAAGACAAGAAAAATTTTGATTTAATATTTGGTGAACAAAAATGTGTTTTTGATAAAGGAGGAATTTGATACAAACCATTTTTTAAACAAAAATCTCTCGAAAATTTCTTTGTTAAAATCTCTACTTTCCATATCCAAATGTTACATGTAATTTTTGCAATAAAAATGGGCATGTATCTTTTAATTGTTTAGTCAAAAAGAGGGTTCACTTTGAGAGCAAATACAAGTGGATTCCAAAGTCAATAAACACTAACAATCAAGGACCCAAAGTTGTATGGGTACCAAAGAACAAAAATTGATTTATTCTTTGTAGGTACCAAAGAAAGTAAAGAGCAAATGAACCTTGGATGGTGGATGCTCAAAGCACATGGTCGGAAATCAAGCTCTATTGTCAAGTTCCAAAATAAAAGATGTCGGCCACGATACTTTTGGAGGTAGTGCCAAAGGAAAAATCATTGTAGATGTTTAAAATTGATGACTTAAAGTCAATGAACACTCCTATGAGCTCATCAATCAAATGGACAAAGATAATAAAGGTACTTCTATAAACATGACAAATATCGAGGTATGATCAAATATCTTCTTTAATCGCAAGTAAACACGATATTATTTTTAGTCTGTGATTATGTGCTATATTTCAACACAATACTCAAGAATCACACTTTAGTGCCATATAACGAATTTTAGATATCTTAGTGGTATTAAGACATTACGTCTATGGTATTCTAAAAGCACCCCAAAAGTGAGATATTGTATTAGAATTTGTGAATAAGGAAAATCAATTGGCCGATATTCTCACTAAACCTAACACTTGATAGAATTTCATATATTCAAAAAAGTTTAGGAATTATTGATGAATTTGAATTAGGTGGCTAAATTGAATTCATACTAAATGTTCTTATATGATTATATGTGTATAATTAGTTGGAACTTATATAAGTTTTACCCAAATGATTATGCTTTTGTCATTTTATCACTCATACTTTAATTATTATTTTACTATAAATGTGATGATTATTCTCTTATTTAAACTTGTATATATTTAGTATCTTGTATTTAATTGAGGGAGAATATATTACTATCATCTATGGTTAATTTAAAGTTTTGATCTTAAATGCTATCCATTTTTGCTTATGTCAAAAGGGGGAAATGGAGTGAGATGATTATGCATGTTTTGGAGTGAGATGACTATGCATGTTTTGATTTGAAAATATAATATGCTTAGAGTATATGAAAGAGGGGAAAAACATTTATATGCTTTGAATGTATAGTTATTGATTTGTAAAAGATAGGAGAAATATGAATTATATGATAAATTTATAATGTATATTCATTTATCAATATAATATCAATTGTTCAATCTTACCTTGCAAATCATCTTATTTGTCATAATCAATAAGGGGAAAATTATTGACATATGGTTGATTATAACCTTAATATTTTGATGATAACAAATAAGTCAATTTTATTTACTAATAATTGAATTTGAGTGATTAAGTCTTCAAAGCTATCAAGATTATAAATCGGACTCGAAATGAAGAACAAAGTGAAAGTTAAGCATTCAAGTAAAATCATTCGAGACGATAGCGATTTTCATGCAACAATTGAGATGGAAACAAAATTGATCAAACTAGGCTATGAAAATTGATATTGAAAAAGTCCCTCAAGTACCAACATTTGTTAAAAATTAAAACGAGTATGTTTCGGTGTAAAACTGTCGTACTGGACGTCCGGTACGCAATACTAGAAGTTCGGTATGGTAGTTTTATGCCAACGGTAAAAAATTCAACCGTTCTGATTTTCTGACACAAATGGCTAGTTGACCGTTTGGTACTGTATCGAACGTCCGTTACGGTGCGTCCGGTTGGACAGAGTTTTTGACTGTTTTGCTCCTATAAATACAAACTCACTTTGCATTCAATCTCAACAATTATAAGAGCAATAAGTGAACAATTATTGAGATAAATCATTGGTCTTTATTATTTATGCATCTTTATAAATTGATTTATATTTGAAAAACATATGATTATTCTAAATTTAGAAAAACAATTTTATCAAAGTTTTTCAAATCCAACAATTGATATATACTCATTGCTATCTATTAAAGTGTTTGCCTTATTCTCTTCTTGTTCTCAACTTTGTATCTATTATTCATTAAGAAGAGAATATTTCACTTGTAAAACTCTTTTGAATCAAGGGTCATATTGAGGTCCCGTAAAACTCAATAGTGTGGGTCGTGTTGAAATCCTGAAAAACTCAACATTGTAAAAGGATCGGTGCTCCTTGTTTGTAAGTCGCTAGAAACTTTGTAAACGGTTGGATTGCACTATAAGTCAATCATGATAGTGGAAAAGATCTTGCTCGTGACAGAGAGCTTGGTAACGGGGGACGTAGATCAAATTTGGGATCGAACCTCCATAAACATATCGTTTGCATCTTCTCTCCCTTTTGCTTATCGCCTTTATATTTGCTTTTATTCTTTGATTGATCTACTTACTTGAACTTACTTACAATTACTAGTTAATCAACGTGTTTTTAATTTACGTAATTTTAGTTAATTATTCGAAAAAGTTTTAAAAACCAATTCACCATCCTCTTGGTTAACTATTGTTGGGCTATCAGTCACTACCTTAGTTAAAGATTGGGAAGGGAGGAGATGGATGTCATGGTGTCGGAGGTGTTGGAGACAAGAATGTGGATTAGCTTTTGCAAATCAGAGATGGAGATACATGATTTTGTTGTTGGTGGTGGTAGTGATTCAGATCTATTAAGGTTGGAGGTAGTGGGGAAAATGTAATCACTAGAGAGAGGGATGGGGGGATTAATTTAGGATTGGTTTAAATAGTACTTGATTTGTAAAATTATTTTCAAAATACCTTATTTTTGAACTTTTAAATATAGCCATTGCTTGTTTTATCTAAAAATTATATTTTTAGTAGATTTTGATAAAAGTTAATGAAATGTGTGGTTGAAATGTAGATAAAAGTTGTAAGTCATATAAAATATATGGTTAAAAATGAGTTTTAAAAAATGAAAGTCAAACATAGACATAGAAACACGATTGGTCCTAATTTCTTCACAAAATATTCCATGTCCTCTTGTCTATTAAAAATTTCCAATGATTTCCCAATTCCGAAGTGTGACATGTTGGATATTAATTTTAGATAGACTGATAAAACCCTTTGTTCAATCTATCATACATGACAAAAAGGTCTCACGTGAAATTATCAAAAATACCTAAATCCTATGTTGTATATTTATTTAAGATAGACTGATAAAACCCTTTGTTCAATCTATCATACATGACAAAAAGGTCTCACGTCAAAATATCAAAAAAACCTAAATCCATAGTGATGAATCAATAGGGTTTGAGGTTTTTCATAGACTAATCATGGTACTCAATTCTCTCTCAAAGATGGGAATTGAGAAGATATACAATTGTAAATTATTACCTTTGGGGACTATAACCCTTAAGGTTCTTTGTATAATAGGTTTTAATTAGAGTCGCATTAACCCTAATAAGTCTAGTAATGGGTAACTGCACATTACAAAGCCCATACCCAATAGATACTTCTATGGCTCAATAACTAGATCACTTAAATTAACCCTACTTAATTAGATAACCCATATATTAATTGTTAATTAAACATATAAGTCCATTGATAAGTGTGTTTTTGCATACTTATTAAATATTTAAATAAAATTAATGTTAATTAAAAGAACATATATCGACTCATAATTGGATAATATTGGCTTCGTATGTCATAAATCCTAAATGGAAAGAGAATAGGCAAAAGGAAAAGAAAAGGGACCAAAAGCGTAAAAAATAGAGTTGGGGACCATAGTGCACAAGTCAAAAAGTTGAAGGACATTGGGTTGCAATTTATGAAGGGTATGATTGAATTGAAAGTCAAAATTTAAGGACTAGAGTGTGAAAGATCAATGTTGAGGAACCAAACATACAATTAGTGGAGGACTAAGTTGGACGAAATAGAAAAAAAAAAGATCCACGCACGCAGAGAGGCTGAAAGACAAACCTGATAGCAAAACACAATACCCATGAGAGCCACGAATGCCTGCACATGCGAGCAAGCCAAAAAGGGGTAGCATTTTTGTAATTTCTGCTTTCTTTTAAGGGTCTGCTTGAGACTGTTTTTAGGACTTTTATAAGTCATTTTCAACCACTTTTAAGGTATTCTCTACAGATCAATTCAATACCTAATGAGAGGAGAAAAATGGGCAACAAAAAGGGGAAGAAAATCCAAGGGAAGAAATTCAGGAAAATCAAGACCAATCAATTACATTACGTAAAGAATCCACCCAAAGGACGGGTTCTACCTATTGTCTTGATTTTCATCCATTACTTTCTCTATTTTGTAATGTATTTCTCTATTTTTTTCATTGTTTGCTACATTTATACAATGACCTAATTTTGTTTTTGATGTTGGGATGATTTATGAAACTTAACCTAACTTGATTAATTTTAAAGTTTGCTTTTTAATGTCAAAATATTTATTATCACATGTATTTATTATTGTATGTATTGTCTTGCATTTATTTGGCCAATAAATGTCAATATTTATGATTTGTGCAATGGTTGAGAGATTATTGTGCATATTAGATCAATATAGTATATGCCCTAGGTTATTATAGGGGATATAAATATACACATAATATTAGGTTATCTTTGAGCTATATGCACAAAAAATTAATGTTATTGTTGAAGTTTTAATCGATTTAGAGATATAATATGTTAAACCAATCAATTAAGATTAATTTAACTCGAAATAGGTAATTAATTAAAATTGAAAAATTGGTCTAACATAATTAATGAGCAATCTATTAGTTTGTATGTTCAGAAATTAATTAAGCGATGGTTAAGTGAAATCATGAATCCTAACTATTTAATCCTCAAAACCTTCCTAAATTTGTAATGTGATGTGTTTTGAATCGAATTTCAATTTATTTTTCTTTTATTTTCAAAATTTAAATCCATATCGTGTGTTTTTCTTTAATTGTTATAATTAAAAAGGCTAGAGCAGTGTAATTAAAAGTAAACATTTCTCGAGGGATCGACTCGGACTCACAATCTACGTTATTACTTGAACGCGACCCTGTGCACTTGTGGTACGTAATTTTAGGAAACACTCATCATAACAAATAATATCCTAACATGACATATTTTTGATAGGGAACAATATATATATTAAGTGTTTACTATATACCATTTCAATTTTAATAAACAAGCTTTAAACATTCAAAAGTCACATGATAAATAATATATAAAATATTATATATAGTATATACGTAAATTAGATTTTAATAAATATCTATCCAAAAATCAAGCATTTAGTTAAAAAATTTTCATTCCAAACAGGATTTTCCAATTTAACAAATAGTGGAGATCGAACAAAAGAGATAAGTTACAGAGAACTATTCG
>CAIGRB010031506.1:0-14977 GCA_903798255.1 Fraxinus quadrangulata | reverse complement strand
TTCTTGTGTAGTGTGTTCAATATATCTATTTTAAATGTATAGAAGTGATATTGAAGCTATTTTGTAGCGTGTCACTTGTTCTAAAATGAAAAAGAAGTTCGTCTTTGTATGGGTAAGTCCGATTTCTAATTAAGCTATTTTTGCCTTGGATGAGTCTTGGCTTTTACATATTCACTCTTTTCAGATAGATTGAAGTTTAGTGATGAATAACTGATATAACATTATTGGAATTTCTCTATGTTAGGTAGAAAAACTTTAATGTTGATTCAGGGAAACAGAGCCCATACTAGAATTTTTACAGGTTCTTTTCTTTTTAGGACTGGATCAATAATCATTGCTGTCTGAAATGTTGGATTTAAGTCTGAAATTTCATTTATTATCCTACTTGCATAATGCACTTCTGGAATTTAAAAAGGTAGTGAAAGTGAAAGAGCAAGTGGTGGCAGGGATTTCATAGAGAAACTAGTGATAGGGATCACATAGAGAATCTAAGTATACTCAGTTAACGTAATTGAACTTTAACTTATATGGACTGGTGCTGTCATCATGGATCCCTTATTTTTGGAAGTGGTAGTCCCTTGTTTATCATATTACATATAATGCGTAAAGTAGTATAATCCATTTAGTGAAATCACGTCACTGAGGTCACAACCGAAGTGTGATGCACAAGGTAGGCCCAAAGCCAAATCAGTGTGTGTTTATTCTGGTTGTCCCTTGTGTATCATATTAGTGTGGAAATACGTCCACTAGATTTCTTCATGAACTATGGGCAGATCAGGTTTTATTGCTGGGACATAGCTGGTCAGGCGAAATTTTGTGGCCTTAATGATGAATACTATTAAGAGCAGTTCCTATTATTTGTATGACTATCTATTTCATAATTATGTAGATTTATAGCTCCTGTGTATTTTATGGATTAACAGAAATTAGCTATGCATTTTATGACTATCTATTCATAATCATGCTTCTGTTATATTTTAAATTCCTATAGATCAAGCATCTCACTGTACAAAAAATTAGCAATGCATGTCAGATTTGGTAGTTATTTCATTTTAAAAGGCTCAAAGATTGGAAAAGTTTGGAAGACAAGCACATTAACATGATTTGTGCGAAAAGATATAATGTTATTCAAAGAGCACATCTCTTTATTTGAACCAAAAAAGACGACGACAACAGTCACATTTAGTGATGTGGTTGCCAGGTAGATACATGTCTTGTACCTTTTTATTGTATAAGATGTCCAATGTGTTATTTTGTGAGTCTTCTCTATTGATTGACACACAACAAATCCTCTTTATTTTACAGACGACTTCACTTGTGTGTCACAACATGGAATGTAGCTGTTGTCAAAAGATGGGCCGAACTTTAATCTACAGAAGAGATTGCTGATGCTATTGATATTCCACGTTCTGTAGGAACAGCATTATGCATGGTAGCTGCCTTGAAGAAAGATCTTGAATCTGGTAAACCTTTGGTTTTTTATTTATATTATAGTAGTGTCATAATAGTTATCTGGTGCTAATAGGTTTACCATAAACGAATACACAGTGCTAGGCTTTCACATTGAAAGTTGAGTTCTGGAATTTACCTTTTCTGATGTTTGTATAAATATGTAGAGGGCAGAGAATTGGTAAGGATTCAGCTAGCTGCCAGAGCAGACCCGACAGCTCAAGACGCCCAGCATGCCCGCACTGCTATGCATACTGCTGTCATGGCCAGCATGAAGAATAATCTAATGAGGAAGATGATAATATTGAGGACGAAGAAAATAACTTTGATGAGGAGTACAACTTTGGCATGGATAAGTTACATATCTAATTCATTAAGGATGAAAAATTACGTTTTCAGGTGCATAATAATAGATACATAGCATGTTTGCTATATTTATTTATTTATTTATTATTATTATTAGGGGTGGGCAATGGGTAAGGTCAGGTCGGGTTTGGCTCAGACCCGACCCGACCCGACATAGCCGATTTTGGGCTCTTTTACAAACCGACCTGACCCGACTCTTACTCTAAATTGACCCAACCCGAATCGGGTCGGGTCAGATCCAGTTGATTTTGTTACAACAATAAATTGCTTTCCTTTCTTGACCTCTCTCCAATATTCGCCAAAAGCCAAATCTCAAGGTTTTCATTTCTTAGGGCGTGTTCGGTAGAGATAAAATTGAAAAACTAATCGTTATTGTTGACTTTTATTAGACGAGTGAGACCCAATAACGACCATATTTTCAATTTTAATTGAATTTTGAACTGTACCAAACAAACTTTTAGCCCCTGTTTGAAATCCCTTTTTTTATCTCATTCTATTTCTCATTCTTCATTTCAACCACACATTCTATCAATAAAATAATATTACATATAAATCAAAAAATTCTCCTTACTTTTTAACCACAAAATCTTCCATTAATCATTATTTCAATTTTTTTTTTTTTACCCAAAATAAGTGTCAAACAGGGGCTTAGTTACAACAATGGGACAAGGCACACCCAGAGATTTGAATCGGCAACTCCTCGTAGACAAGAAAAATGACGGCGACAAGAAGGAGAAGAAATAAGTGTCAAAATGAAACACCTACAACACCACGAGTCGGATCTTCTCCTTTATAGTTGGATTCAAACCCTTAAAAAAAAAAAATCCTAAACCCACCACCATTACTATACAATCTTCTCTACAACCACTTGTTATCCACTAATAGCATCCATCTTCGATTACTTGAAAAAAAATTGGATCTGAGTTTTTATAGTTTCATGTGAGTTGAGGAAGTGATGATGGCAGTAGTAGTTTGTGATGATGGTTCTTGGGATGATTGGTTTTGTGGTGGGAATTGATTGGTTTTGTGGCGATTAGTGGTGGTGGTGCCAGTAGAGGCAGCGACCACAATGGGTCTACCATGAGCGTGGAGCTAGGGTTTGAAGAATTAGCGTTGAGGATATTTGGGTTTTAGTGGATTGGGTCGGTTTGTGAGGCTGAACCGACTTGATCCACAATTATTTTAAATTTATTTTACCCGACCCAACCCGATTTATCCCTAAACCGTCCCGATCCGACCCATTTGGGGTCGGATCGGGTTGATTTTCCGGGTTGTAGTTTTCAATGCATTTTCAATCCTTCATATAATTCTGTCTGAGAAAAGAAAACACTGAGTTTAAATTCTTAGAAATAGATTGTTGAATCCTGGTGGCAGACGCTCATCGAACTACAGGCACAGGAGTAGGGGCGAATTTTTGCTATAGGACATAGCATTGCACTAACCTCAATCTGGAATCCAAGTCAATATCATTTATATTAATTCTGGATGAACCCAACAGAGCACTTATGTCAAAAATGCCTTGATCAATTGTCGAAACTGCATTGAAAAGACATCCTCATGAAGCTGAGTTCATGCAGTCTGTTGAAGAAGTGGTTCATACTCTAGAAATAGTAATTTCAAAAAATTCCAGGTTATTTTCTTCAAGAATGGCCCATTTGAAGAAACTTTTCATTATCTAAAGAAGAACTATAATTTTACAAAGTGGCTTTACAATACTGCAGCTATGTCAATACCATGGAGCAGTTGTTAGAACCTGAGCGTATGATTATCTTTCGAGTTCCATGGATGGACGATAAGGGCGAGGCACATGTCAACCGTTGATACCAGGTTCACTTTAATCAGTCATTGAGTCCATGCAGGAGTGGTCTTCGTTTTCATCCAGTGATGAATTTGAGCATTGCCAAATTTCTTAGTTTTGAACAGGTTTTTGATATCATTGTCTTTTCTAGCCAAATTTCCTTTAGAACTTCTCTAGAATATCTATAAAAAATAGTTGCTAGAAGTTTTGGGAATTTGTGTATTGTATCTGGGGACTTAGCATTATAATAGAACTTTCTTTCTATGCAAACTTTAAAAAATGACTTATCTCCGTACAGACTAGGAGGCTCCTCGGGTGGAAGTGATTTCGATCCTAAAGGCAAAAGTGATAGTGAGGTGTTGTGACATTACGTTTATGGTACAATAAAATATTTTCTAAAGATAAAACTCTTCACAACTACTTTTACTCTTCCCTTTTGGTTCCTTAACCCATTTTTGCAGATCATGGGGTTTTGTCAGAGTTTTATAAGCCCCTGTTTGAAACCCATTTTTTATCTCATTCTATTTCTCATTCTTCATTTCAACCACACATTCTATCAATAAAATAATATTACACATAAATCCAAAAATTCTCCTTACTTTTTAACCACAAAATCTTCCATTAATTACTATTCCAAATTTTTTTTTTTTACCCAAAATGGATGTCAAACAGGGGCTTAGTTACAACAATGGGACAAGGCACACCCAGAGATTTGAACCAGCAACTCCTCGTAGACAAGAAAAATGACGGCGACAAGAAGGAGAAGAAATAAGTGTCAAAATGAAACACCTACAACACCACGAGTCGGATCTTCTCCTTTATAGTCGGATTCAAACCCTTAAAAAAAAAATCCTAGACCCACCACCATTACTATACAATCTTCTCTACAACCACTTGTTATCACCACTAATAGCATCCATCTTCGATTACTTGAAAAAAAATTGGATCTAAGTTTTTATAGTTTCATGTGAGTTGAGGAAGTGATTATGGCAGTAGTAGTTTGTGATGATGGTTCTTGGGGTGATTGGTTTTGTGGTGGGAATTGATTGGTTTTGTGGCGATTAGTGGTGGTGGTGCCAGTAGAGACAGCGACCACAATGGGTCTCCCATGAGCGTGGAGCTAGGGTTTGAAGAATTAGCGTTAAGGATATTTGGGTTTTAGTGGATTGGGTCGGTTTGTGAGGCTGAACCGACTTGATCCACAATTATTTTATATTTATTTTACCCGACCTAACCCGATTTATCGATTTTCCGGGTTGTAGTTTTCAAGCCTAGTGCATGCTTTTTATTTGTGTTATAGTGCAATATTTTGGATTTAATGTTACACTGATTGACACTAGACTTGATTTTTTGTTTTTTTGTATCTTTATATTATTTTGAATAAGGTTAGAAAAATTAATACAATATAAATCATAAATAAAATATATAAAAATAATTTAACTCCTCCCTATAAATTCTTTAACTGTTGAGATAAAGAATAACTTATAAGGGTGTGTTTGAACCACATTATTTTGAAATAATATATTTTGGAATAGTAGATTGATGAATATATGGTTGAAAATGAAGTAAAAGTTATTGATGTGATGGAAAATATTATTTTATTGAAAAAAGTGTGGTTGAAAATGAGTAGAAAAATGAGAATGAAAAAAATAAGGTAGGTCAAATAGGGGCTAAATATGTTTTCTATACAAAAAGTTATTTGTAGATAAAAAAAGGTTTAGCCTACAAAATAATTTGTACTAAGTTTTTACAAATTTTTTATTGTTGGGAAAAATGTGTATATCTTACTCCACAAAGATTCTTTCCACACATTTATTTGTAGGAAAAAGTAGGATTTAGCACACAACATAATTTGTAGGGAAAAGCAAAATCATTTTGTGTGTAGAAATAACTTTAGCAGACGATTGATTTTGTCGGGAGAAAACTTATGCAAAATATTGTATTTCTTTCCAAAGGGTTTGTAGGGAAAAATTTTAGCACATAAATTTAAAAAATTTGTTTCTTTTATTTATTTTCTCGATGTTTGCTCTACAAATGTGCCTACAAAATTTTTTCATATACAAAAGTTTTTTTCCCCACAAATAAGAATATTTCCTTACAAATAAATTTTGTTGGGGGAGCATAAAAATTCTAGTGAACCAAGTTGGAAAAAAATGTTTTGCTTGGTTTGATTTAGAGAGTGACACGGTTTGGTTTGGTATGAAAAAAATCAAGTTGCTTTAGGTGATTTGATTTGAAAATTTGCTACAAACCATCCAAACCGATCCATGTTCACGATCTTGAACAAAATTGTTTTAATATAAGAATATGTGATTAAGAGTGTGTTTGAGTCACATTATTTTGGAAGAATGTATTTGAAATAGTAGATTAATAGAGAATGTATGGTTGAAAAAAAGGGAAAAGTTATTGATGTGATGAAAAATATTTTTTTATTGAAGAATGTATGGTTGAAAATGAGTAGAAGAATGAGAATAAAATTTTTAATGTGGCTCAAATAGGGACTAAAAATGAGTTTGAAAAAAAATTTGAAAATAGGGAACAAAAATGGGCTATAATTTCATCCGTTTTCTACATTGGTAAACGTGCATGCACATAATCCTTTGGAAGTATGGTTCTTAGAAGTTTCTTGTTACCTTGTTGATATCAATTTAGTATTTACTAAGGGCATCTTTTATGAACTTTTTAAGATCCTTCATAGATATCCTTCTGTTGGCGTTTGACGTTGCGATTCAGCAATGGATTGGGTACAATCTAGCCTCTTGATGTCGGTACTGCTTGATGATTGAGACCATCCCGCACCGATTCATAGAAAGAATTTCAGAATAGATTTGACATCATTTCTCTGATATATTTCAGGTCTCTCCTCAGTAGGATAGGGGACTTCAGTACCATTTTCTTAGCGATAGTCCTCAAGTCAATTTGTTCAAAGTACCTATATTCGCAGGATCATTCCTTCGCTGATTTTTTTTGTTCTTATGGATTACGAAACGTGATGCAAAGCACTAAAAAATTGCTATGGAGTCTCAGAAGATCATTGGCAGGTATATCAGACTATCTCTTCTTCACATTCGCTGTTTTATTTTGAAATCTGCATTATACCTTCTTTTTTTTTGGGGTATTTCTCCCACTCATCGCCCACCCTCGTGCCCTATTCCAATTTTGGCGTACTTCATGGATGAGATTTTACAAGATCAACACATGTATTCGTGTTAGCATTTGAGATTATTCTGGATATTGTATTGAGGAAATTAGGTCAATTACTCTAAAAAGGAAAGGAATTAGATTAATACACTTTAAAAAAATTAAACCTCTTATAACCGTAATTAATACGTCTTAATAAAACCTAAAATCTTCCAACTGAGTACAGAGACCACAATTCCGTCATTCTTGTAGAGAGAAACCTTAATCACCCACTATGCGAAGAAGTCCTTTCACCTACACAAAGAAGAAGAAGCTTTACCCATTCGAAGAAGAAAGTGATTCACCCACCAATAAAAGGCTCCATCCGCATGGGAAATCATGTCAAAAAACCCATTGACCACTTCAGTTTTGGCCGATTTAGCAGCTTTCTGTAATGTACCAGAAGTTAATTTTGGAGGATGTTGCATTCTAAAGTTTATAGGATGTTTTGTATTGTGAAATTGAGACCCACAAAACGAAAAAGGTTACTTGGAGAAAATTGAAAGACTTGGGAGGCTAGTTAATGGAAAAGTACCTGGACTATCTGGAATGAATATGGCCATATTATTGCAGAATAATCAGGTCTTGAAAATGGCAAATTTAATTTAATTATTTGAGCACTAGAAATTGGGATTTTTCTTTACAGTTGGGGTAATTTTTCGAAGGCAGAAATGGAACCTCTTTTTGGGTTCTTGATCCCTCGAGCATTTAGAGGACACAGAAAATGTGTAGAGTTGTCAAATTTTTTGAAATTCATTTTCTCGAATGAATTACGAGCATTTCCATCTTCAGTTACTGTTGTTTATTTGGATCTATGGTGATATAAATATAAATGATTGTACTATTATCAATGAGTGTATACATTTATATGTAAAATTTGTGGGGAAGGTTGGTTTTCTCAAGTTTTTCTCTTCTCAACTTCCTTAGGATTACATTTTTGTAATCGTTTCTTTATTTTGATTAGTGTTCACATTTTTTTTTTTTACCATTTGTCTATTTTTTTGAATTTTTTTTAGTATTTATCACTTTTTTATTTTGGATTTCTGTCATTTTTTAGTGTTTGTCACTTTTATTTTTCAATTTTTTGTCACTTTTTTTTATTGTCTGTTACCTTTTTTGAATTTGTCACTTTTTTTAACGACAAATATCACTTTTTAATAAAAGTGAAAAAAAGTGATCGGAGTTTGACATGAATGTGAAGTGGTTCCAACCCTGGACAATTTATGGATGGTGAAGTGGTTCCAACTTTGGACCTAATCTAATTTTCGGACTATATTAAAAAGTCACATTGACTTGATTTTTTATTAAAAATCGATACAATGTCATTTTTATTAAAAAAATGATACAATTCACCCAAAAAAGTGATCGGGGTTTCGTCACTTTTTTTTAGTGTTGTAACTTTTTTGAGTTTTTATCATTTTTTAATTTTTATTACTTTATTGAATTAATTTCAAAGTTTTAATTGATATTTTGTCACTTTTTTTAGTTTTTAGTTTTTTAATTTTTGCCACTTCATTAAATTGAATATAAGGTTTTGATTAGTGTTTTGTCACTTTTTGAATGTTTATCACTTTTTGGAATTTTTGTGCCCTTTTATAATGTTTGTCAATTTTTTCCTATTACTTAATTAATTTTATGCATTACCATTTAGGGATGTCAAATTGATCGTCAATTTTATAAAAGTGAGATTGTGTCACTTTTTAAAATTTTGTCACTTTTTTTATTTTTTTGTCACCTTTTAAGTTTTTGTCACTTTTTAAGAAAATAAAAATATATATTATATTTTCCTAACATAATTTTGGACGTGCTGATTATTTTAAGAACATGATTATTGGTGCTGTACAAATGGATGTGTCTATTTTGGTATTTGTCACTTTTTTGAGTTTGTATCACTTTTTGAGAATGTGTGTGTCATTTTTTTTTTAATGTTTGTGTTAGTTTTTTTTAAAAAAAATAAAAAAGTGACAATTTTTATAAAAAAAGTTACATTCACTTTTTCATTCTACACAATATTTTTCACTTCCTAAAAATTTTTCATATGATTTTTAAAAATATCCATAATTTTAAGGGTATTTTTGTGAGTACCCCTATTGTATTTGTGTCTTCTCCTTATGGTAATTGCCCCATACTAGAGACGGAGTTGTGGGCCTAATAATTGTAATTATTATAGTTATCTTGGCCATCAAAAGAGGGATTTTGCAAGTGCTTATATTATTCGGATACTAGATTTTTTACATATTTTATGATTAATTCAGGAAAAAACCCAAATTTGATAAGTTTGAAAGAAATTGGATGAAGCTGTATAAATTTAAGGAATTAGTACAATAATAATTAAGAATTGAAGTTCAGGACGTGCAATGCAAATAAAAAAAAATACTTGGAATGATCGAGAAATCAATGTGGAGGACCAAATCGAGAAAGCTCAAGGATAACTAACCAAGAGGGAGGTAAATTGGTTTTTAAAACTTTTTCGAAAAATTAATCTAAATTTAAGTAAGTAAAGAATAAATGGATCAATTCAAATAATAAGCACAAATATGAAAGCGACAAGTAAAATTGAGAGATGATGCAAACGATATAATTGTGGAGGTTTAATCCAAAACACTGATTTACGTCTTTTGTTACCAAACCCTGCAGCACGAGCAAGACCTTTTAATTGTATTGATTGACTTATAGTGTAATCCAACTGTTTATAACGCTTCCAGTGACTTACAAACTATGAGTATCGATCATTATACAATATTGAGTTTTACGGACCTCAACACGTCCAACTATTGAGCTTTAC
The DNA here is from genome assembly GCA_903798255.1 of Fraxinus quadrangulata. Taxonomy (NCBI): domain Eukaryota; kingdom Viridiplantae; phylum Streptophyta; class Magnoliopsida; order Lamiales; family Oleaceae; genus Fraxinus; species Fraxinus quadrangulata. Next base: position 5,399 of record CAIGRB010031506.1, on the reverse strand, counting down.
GATATCTCAATATAATCCACACTATTAAGCTTTACGGAACCTCAATATGACCTATATAACAAGAAACATCGATCCTTATACAATGATGATCTTTACAGGAATTCAACATGACTCACACTTTATCAAAGTGATTTTACAATTAAATTCATCTCTTAGTGTGTGTTTGAGTCACATTATTTTGGAAGAATGTATTTTGGAATAATAGATTGATGGAGAGTGTGTGATTAAAAAAGAATGAAAAGTTATTGATATGATGGAAAATATTATTGTATTGAAAAATGTGTGGTTGAAAATGAATAGATAAATGAAAATGAGGTTTTTAATGTGGCTCAAACAGGGGCTTAATAAATTATACAAACAAGTTAAGTACTAAGAAAGGTTAACACTTCAATGAATAGTAGCAAATGATAGTTCAAGTATTAGATGAAAAACTTTGATAAATANTATGATAGTCAAAAATTAGATTCTATCAATCAAAGTGTTTCAATGAGAAGATGAAGAAATATATTCAATGTACGTTCAAAAATCTTCTCAAGAAATATCTCTCTTTTAATGGATGATTGTAATAAATTAAGTACTAAGAGAGAAATGAGAAACTTTGATAAATATGATGATTTTACAAGTTTGATTCAATCAATCAAAATTTTTAATATGAAAAAGTAAAAAAATTTATGCAACGTAAGTGCAAAGATCTTCTATAAAAATATATTTCTCTTTTAAAATTAATATAAATAAGTTAAACATAAAGAGAAATGAAAAACTTTGATGAGAGAAATGATTCAAGAAGTTTAATTTAACTATTAAAATTTTTGTTATGAAAAAATAAATGAATTGAATATAAAAATGTAAGCTTAAAAAATATTTTTCACAATATATTTCATAAGAAAGTTCTTTTCTAGTTGTTGTGCTGAATCCAAAGTGAATTTGTATTTATAGTAGTCAAAACATCAAAAATTTTGACCAATTGGACAATCCATCCAGACGTCCGGATCCTGAACCGGACAACCAAACTAGCCGTAGTGCGTTAGAAATCAAAACGATTAAAAAAATGACCATTGAGCAAATCGGAAGTCCACTTTGAATTTTTTTTTTGGATTTTTCCTTTTTGATTGGTTTGAAAAATGTAGACTTTTGAATTACGTTTTCACTTTATTTTTCAAGGTAAGTAATATTGTAAAAAGTTTAAATATCAAGTTGAAATATTTACCTTTTTTGAAGAATAATTTTTTATGCAAGTATTTTTATAAAATAATCTTTTCATGCATAAAATGATTTTTGTGTTTTTATCATTCATTGCTAAATATCAATGTATTAGTATATTTATATTTGAACTCAGAAGTTTAATCTTTGATCTTATTTCAAAGTTTGTCTCTTAGACCTTTTTTTTTATTTTTATAATGTCGTTTCTCATGCTTATGCTATTGATCTTTCTTGGCTTTATCTTTTAAATTATCGTCTTGAATGATTTGACTTGAATACTTAACTTTCACTTTAATTTTCATTTCGAATTCGATTTATAATGCTTGATTGATTTTAACATTGAATTATCCTCACTCAAAATTAATTTTTAGAAACAATATTAATCTTATTTGTTATGATCAAAATACTAATGATAAAATCTATATGCCAACAATTTCTCTCTTTTTTATTATGACAACAAGATGATTTGCAAGATAAGATTAAACAATTGATATCAAATTGATAACGGAATACACATTATTCATATTCCCATACATTCAAAACATATAAATGATTTTCTCTTTTTTCCTCATTTCTTAAACTCCAAGCATATTATATTTTCAAAGTAAAGTATGCATAATCATATTCCTCGTATATTTTACAAATCAATAATCATACATTCAAAGCATATAAATGATTTTCTCTCTCTTTTTTTATATACTCCAAGCATATTATATTTTCAAATCAAAACATGCATAATCATCTCACTACATTTCTCCCTTTTCGCATAAGCAAAAAAGAGTAGCATATTAATAATCAAAATTTAAATCAACCGTAGGAAGGAGTATTATTCCTCACAAACACAAAATGCCAAATATATGCAGAACATTGATATCAAAACATGATAGACCACATTAAATTTCATAGCATATTCCAAATAGTTCCAAAATACAAAAATATATTATTAACATATTTCAAATTCTTCTAGAATTTTCAAAGACCTATGTCTTAGTGCCACTAAGAATTAAAAAAAAATATATCCATTTATTAGTACTAAGGTGCTATTCTTTACGATGAGATTGAAATATAGCACATAAGAATATACTAAACATAATATTGGATCACCTAGAGATTAAATAAAAATGAGATCCGATCAAACCTAGATATTTTGTTATGTTTATGAATATACCTTTATCATTCAATTTGATTGATGAACTCTTTGGAGAGTTCCTTAGCTTCAATTTTTTTCATTTTGAAATTCATTATTTCTTATTAAGAATAGAGCTTGTTCCCCGATCATGTGTTCAAACATTCACAATCCAAAGGCTATTTGCTCTTTATTTTCTTAGTACCTACAAAATTATTTAGTTTTTGTACTTTGGTACCTATACAACTTTGAGTCCTTGATTGTTAGTGTTTGTGGACTTTGGATTCCATTAGTATTTGCTTTCAAAATGAAATCTCTTTTTGATTAAACAATTAAAATTAACATGTCCATTTTTATTGTAAAAATTACATGTGACATTTGAAATGGGGTAATGAGAGACTTTAATAATGAAATTTTAAAGAGACTTTTGTTTTAAAAATGGTTTGTATCAAATTCCTCATTTATCAAAAACACATTTTTGTTCACCAAATATTAAATCAAAATTTTTCTTGAGTAAATTTGTGAATAATTTGAGTCAAATATAAAATATTTACTAGTAAAGAGGAATTCTCCTTAATTAAAAATCGTGATCGGCTTTTTTTTTTTTCAAAATCATTTTGAATTTCCAAAATTTTCTTTTACCTCATTTTCCAATAAATAATTCTTCTTTTTAATGATCGAATGATTTAAAACAAGTTTTTCAATTTCTTCAAAAATTTTATCATAAGAGCTATATAATTCATCGTATGAATAATTTTCATTTGAATTTACCTCATCATCAATAACCATGAAGCACATGTTCGTGACTTAGATCTTATTCATAGTTATCATCATTATTCTCATCCCATATTGATTGAAATGCTTTCTTTTTTATAAATTTATTTTTCTCTTCACCCTTTTCTTTTTTCTTTTGGAATTGACGATTGTTGCGGTAACTTTAACATTTCTTAACAAGAAAAGTTAGATTATCATGTTCTTAATCATTCATATTTTTGCTTGAAGTGCCTTAATCAACTACGAATTTTAAAGCAATTAGCATCTTTTATCTTCTATATTTTTCATTGTCTTCTCTTTTGTCTGGGTGCAATTTAACTCATATATCATCAATGTTTCATAGAGCTCTTCCAATAGATATGTTTTGATATCTTTGGTGTTTTCTATCAATATTTTCAATGAGCTCCAATTCTCCGAGAGAGATCTAAACAGTTACTCACAAGTTCGCTATTAATGAATTTTCGATCGAAACATTTGAGGCCATTAATAATATTGATAAAACGGGTGATCATGTCAACAATCGATTCATTCTCTTTCATAAAGAAACTTTCAAAATCTTTAATAAGGGATTTATCTTAGTTTCTTTCACTTCGCTAGTTCCAATATGAGTAACTTTTAATGCATGCCAAATAATATAAGTTGAATCACACGTACTAATATGATTAAATTTATTTTTTTAAAGCACATGAAATTATATTTTTGGCTCTAGCATTTAAAGATAATTTTTGCTTATTTACTTCATCGTACTCTTCTCTAAGTTTTGAGATAATTTGATCCAGCTTACCATCAACCTTAATAATTTTTGTAGATATATAGGGACCAAATTCAATAACTTCCCAAATATTATAATCGATTGATTGAATAAATATCGTCATTCTAGCTTTAAAATAGTTATAATGAGTATTATCAAATAAATGATGACTATTTGTAGAATGCCCCTCAATATTTTTAAAAATGTGATTAGCTATTGCTCAGATAGTAGAATCTTAATTTTAAAATAAGCATCTTGCTCTGATACCAATTGAAACTCCGATAATAAAGTAATTTTACAATGTAATTTCTCTCTTGATAAATAATACAAATAAGTATTAAGAGAGGCTAACAATTCAATAAATAGCAACAAATGATAGTTCAAGTGTTTGATGAATTTTTTTTATATAAATATGATAGTTAAAAATTAAATTCAACCAGTCAAAGTTTTTCATTGAGAAGATGACGAAGAGTAAAATGTAATTTAACTTCAAAAATCTTTTGTCTTTTAATGAATGATTGTAAAAAATTAAGTATTAAGAGAAAAATGAGAAATTTTGATAAATGTGATGATTTTATAAGTTTGATTAAATCAAACAAAATTTTTAATATGAAAAAGTAGAAAAATCTATGCAACATAAGTGGAAAGATATTCCTTCAAAAATTTATCTCTATTTTAAGATTGATATAAATAAATTAAACATAAAGAGAAATGGAAAACTTTGATGAGATAAATGATTCAGAAATTTGATTCAACAATCAAAATTTTTCCTATGAAAAAATAAATAACATGAATATAAAAATGTAAATTCAAAGAAGATTTTTCACAAATATATTTCACAAAAAAACTCTCTTGTAGTTGTAATGAATCAAAAGTGAAGTGGTATTTTTAGTAGTCAAAACGCCAAAATTTCTAACCAATTGGACAACCCATCTGGACGTCCGCATCTTGAATCAGACAACTAAACTAGTTGTTGTACGTCAAAAATTAGAACAGTTAAAAAATGGCAGTTGAGCGAACCGGATGTCCACTTGACTTTTTTTTTGGTGTTTTCCTTTTTGATTGGTTCGAAAATTGTAGGCTTTTGAAATCGTTTTCACTTTATTTTTCAAGATAAGTAACATTGTAAGAAGTTTAAATATCATGTTGAAATACTTACCTTTTTTGAAAAATAATTTTTTATACAAATATTTATATGAAATAATCTTTTTGTGCATAAAATGATTTTTGAGTTTTTATTATTCTTTGCAAAATATAAAGTATTAGTACCTTTATTTTTGATTTAAGAAGTTTATTCTTTGATGTTGTTTTGAAATTTGCCTCTTAGACTTTTCCTTTTGATCTTTCTTTAATATCATCTCTCATGTTTTTGATCTTTCTTGGCGTTTATCTTTTAAGTTATTGTTTCGAATGATTTGGTTTGAATGCTTAAGTTTCATTTTGATCTTCATTTCAAGTTCGATTTATGCTTGATTGATTTTAATATTGAACTATCATCACTCAAAATCAATTGTTAGAAATAATATTAATCTTGTTTGTTATGATAAA
>CAIGRB010031491.1:0-19096 GCA_903798255.1 Fraxinus quadrangulata | reverse complement strand
TGATTGAATATAAATCATCATTCTGACTTTCCAATAATTATAATGTGTGTCATCAAAGAAGGGAGGTCGATTTGTGGAATACCCCTCGAGATTTTGAAGATTGTTGTGGTTAGTCATTGCTCGAGATTGTAAAATCTTAATTTTGAAACGAGCACCTTACTCTAATACCAATTGAAAGCCAAATAATAGCTAACCAAGAGGGGGTGAATTGGTTTTTAACACTATTTCAAAATTTTATTCTAAAATTAAACACGTAATAATTAGATAGATTAATTCAAGTAATGAGCAAGAATATGAAAACAATAAGTAAAGAGGGAGAAAAAATGCTAACGATATAATTATAGAGGTTCGATCAAACTTGATGATCTACGTCCTCCGTTACCAAGCTCTCCGGCACGAGCAAGACCAATTTTACTATATTGATTGACTTGTGGTACAATCCAACCTTTTACAAAGCTTCCAATGACTTACAATCAAGGAGCACCGATCATTATACAACGTTGAGCTTTACGGGACCTCAACACGACCTACAAGTTTGAAAAAAATTGATTTTACAAATTGAAACTTCTCCCTTAATAAATGATATGATCACAATTAAGTACCAAGAGAGAAATATGATAACACTTTAATAAATAGCAATGAATGAAACTCAAGTGTTAGGTGTGAAAAAGTTTGATGTATAGAATAATTTTCAAAAGTTAATTTGATCAAAAACATTTCAAAGCAAGAATGATTTTATGATAATAAATAAGATGAGAAATTAATACAATTTTACTCAAAGAATCTCACTTGAATGCTCTTAAGTTGTTGTAATAAATGGCAAGTGAGTTGGTATTTATAGCAGTTGAAAATATAAAATTTTATGCCGAACCGGACGATTGTCCAGATGTCTAGAACAATACCGAATGATTGAAAAATAGTTGTTACATGTCAGAATCAGAACGGTCAAAAAATTGATCGTTGTGGCCGATCCGGATGTCCGGTTCGCCATCCGGACATCCGGATGGCCAAAAACTTTAGCCCAGTTATTTTTTTTTTTTTTTTTGCAACCAGTAAGTTTTTTGCATAATGTTATTACTTGATTTTTCAAAGTAAATAATGCTGATATGATTGAAAATTAAGTTGAAATTCTTACTTTTGAAAAATAATTTTTGTGCAAATGTTTAACGAATTTAATTTTTATCGTGCATAAACAAATTCGTCACTTAAGCTTTTCAATGAGTCGTTGTTAGGGATTAAAGTATTTTACCTTTACAGATGAGTTCAAATATACAGTTCAAACATCTTCAAATATATAGCTTTTCAATGAGTGCATGATTTGTTGTTCGATATTGAATTTGACATAAGTGCTCGATTTTCACCTTGAACTTTCTTGATCGTCACCTTCACGTCCTTTCGTAGCAATTATTTTGTCTTCAATTTGATCTATTTTGCAACATGTAAAAAATGGAGACTCGAACACAAATGTTAGAAATAAAAATACTTTGTTTGTTATTATCAAAACATGAGATCAACCATTGGTCAACATATTGCTAATGTGATCCTTTCCCTAGGGATGATGTCGTCACCAGTAAAACCATATAGGGGGCTGTCATGGGGTAAGCTAATGATCTATCAACAAATTATTATAAGTGGCTACAAACAATATGTTGACGGATATCCCATTATCTACTAACATGGGCTTCAAGCCATTTCTCGCCCCAATGTTCTTTATCACCAAGGCATCACAATGGGGGTAATGTACACCCATGGCATCTTCCTACGTAAACATTATTGGTGGGGTGCTGATGGTCCTACGGGGGCGCTATTGACCAAGTAGCTTGTCTGGGGGATCTTTAGCCTCTTTGGAATAATTTCTTTTGCATCTGCATAGGGCTTTCTTCTTTGTCTTGGGCCACCTCTAGGCCTCTTTCCGTCCTCTTCATGCCTCAGCCCAGGGATTCATCCCTTGGATGTCTCATTGCCTCATCATGTCTAGGCTCTTTATCATGCCTGGATTGAGGTACATTCTGTTGGGTATGGCATGTGTTCCTCCTTTGAGTATATGAGTTTGTTGGCTCTGTGTGATATGGCATTAACATACAATCATTTGTATCGTGACTGTAGGTTCGATGGTAAGTGTAGTATGACTTTGTTCCTTCTTCTACCTCAACCCCTTAGTTGGTTCGACGGTCTTTGCGCATTAGGCCAAAGATGATACTGCATTTGTGGTGGTGGTAGCTAATGTTAGGCTCAAAGTGGTGGCGATTGTGTGTCCTACCTGGATCCATTGCTGGTTCACCAAGTACAAAATAGAACCTCGTCTATGCCTCTGAGGCGATGGAAGCCCTAACGAGGTTCGGTTGTGATCGTCAATCAATTCCTCATTGACAATTTCATTCATCATCATTTCCACAAGACATCGTAGGATCTAGGATTCTTATTTCGCACATTTCTCCAAAAAAGGTGTTCATGTTAAGGCCTCTCCTCAAATATGAAGGGGCTTCCCTATCAGTGACTTGTTCACAATAAGTCATTTCATCTGTAAACCGAGCTAGATAGCTCTTCAAAGTTTCACCCCGCTTGTTATCTCATATCTTACAACCTTTAGATGGAGGCTTCTTCTTCTTTACTTGACGAATATTGGTTCAATAAGGCATTTTTGAGATCCGGCCAACTTCTAATACTACCATCCGATATGTGGCTATTCCAAATTTTTGCAACCACAGTAAGTGTGAGGTAGAAAGCTCTGCATTCAATGATGGCAAGGCCTTCCTAAGAGACATGTGGGACTTATAATTGTTAAGGTGCTTTACCGAATCGCCTTTCCTTCATATTTGGATATTTTTTGCGGCACAAAGTGGTTTAGAATATGGATTTCCTCAGCTCTTGCGAGAATGGGAGACTTTCATCATCGTCATCCAACTCAAAGGATCTGCATGGATCGTCGAATCCTCCTTTTTTGCTTGGTAGAGAGACGGTTGCATAGTTTTGGCTTAGTTCATCGAGTTTGCACCGTCCCTTCTCTCTCACCTATTTTTAAGCGGAAGGGCCCCCTGAGGTTCATGGCCTTGCCTGTGTTCTTGTTACCTCTTTACGAAGGGTGACTGTTGGGGCCCATTCTTAGGCCTCGATTGTCCAATTCTATCAAAACCATTGGTGGACCTCTAAGGCTTTCGATCTGAAATATTCTAGAGGAAAGTTTTCCGCCCCTTATTGTAAGTTACTATCGGGTAGATTAGAGGTATAATTTGTAGACATATCCATCTCTACCTCCCTTTGAATTGGGCTAAGCTCTCTTCTATGTCTCTTAGGGGTAAGCTCTTATGTCATTCTCTACTTTTTCTTGCTAAAATGCCTCATGCTTGAGCATTGGGTACCCCGTTTATCCATGCATTTGTATAAGTACTTGTTGTGTGACAACATTATGCTGGGCCATTTTCCTTATGTTGACAACCATTTTCCCCACCTCCCTTACTAGGCGTGCAATGCTACCACCCCCTCAATGTTGGTGGTCGGCACAACGGGTATTCACATTCATCTGGATGATTTCTTCTTCAGAAGTCTCCTCTTGTCAATTTCTACCCTGGGAACCGTAGTGACTAGAACTCATCGTATAACGATAGCTTTTATGTTAAGAGCAAGCTTCCAAAGATGCCTCTTCAACGTCATCAGCCGTTCTTTCTTCAAGAACCAGAACATTTCCTTAAGGTTTGGCTGTGGAATAACTCTCTTTCGATGGCTTCCTCCAGAAGGATGTTTGCGGCTATAGTGTGGTTTTCCATAAATAATATCAATATGTTGACGTTAAAAATATACCTTCAATGTGGCCAACAGATCACAATACATCTCACGCCCACACAAGCCCAAGTCCTGCACACTTGAACAAATTGTTAATCACACGTGGCTTCCTACGGTGGGGATGAAGTTGGCCGCGTGTACTCCGACAATCAAGTCATTTAGGAAAGTAAATATATGAGTGTGGGGAAGCTTTAAACGTAAGCCTCTAATATAAAAAGGGGATCAACTTTGAGGAATACCAAGAAGAACGGTGATATGGCAAAGTTATAACTTGAGAGTCTAAACTTACATTACCTTCAACAGGCACTAAGTGTGAGCTTTTATACTATAAGAAAATGAGTGAGGGTCGTTGGATGAAAAGATACGTGGCCTTATCCGGGTGGCTGATGCCTCTAATTTTAGACATCAATCAATCAAAAGCCTTAAATGCTAGTATCACTTTAGCATCCATAATGTCTAGCTTACGGCTTTGGACTTGATCGGATAGGCCGGTAGTAGAGGCGATGATAGTGAACTGTTACATCAATCATATATCAAAAAGATTGTTTGGGAGATCTCGTGTTGAGCTCCTTTCATGGCCTCACCTCCACTCACGAGTCAGCTATTCCCATAAGGGTTAGTGTGGTTCGTTAGGTCGGCAAGCATATTTGTTCGGCCATAGGAAGGGGTTCGGTTAGATCAGCCTCGTGTTATCATGTTTCGGGACGGCGTGGCCTACCTTTGCTCGCCATGTAGGATATTTAGGACCTTGTTAATTAAGGCATAACAATATTTAGTCGCCTAGTTGACATATCATAGAGTGTTTACTTAGTAGCACTTGGAATCATAAACACAGTACTCAATTACTCGGTATTTGGCGCAATCATGCAATTTTCGAGGACTTGAAATTGATATGGCATTATTTTCGATTCATTAAAAATGCGGGTAGGGGAGCTGATGGACCGGCCAGAGGTACTGCGTATAATTCAAAAGATGTACTTTGCAATTTGGAAGTGCTAGTTTGTTTTGCAAATGCAACCGGGGGGGGCTCGTGAAAGGTTACTCTTCAATCCCTCTTGGTAATTTGTGAGCTTTCGAAATTGAATTGCTAGTGGTGATACATGCAGTTTAAATAGCATGGGAAAATAATTGGCATTAGTTATGGCTGACTCGATTCTTGTGGTGCATCTCATGACAACACGGTCTCGTGACGTGCCATAGAAGCGGAAGTACTTATGGTCAACATGCTTACATCGGATATCCCGCATTCAGCCAAGGGTTTCAAACATTTATTGGGAAGGAACAGAGGCCGAACTGGTGAATTGGACGCCTGATTTTTGTGCCTTTTTTCATGTCCGAGGATGCCATGGGCCGGTTTAGTTATCGTTTTACATAGATTTTGTTCATTGTTTCCTGGCAGGGCTATTTTCTATTGGAACTATTGTACCGCAAATTTCTATTTTATTGATAAAGGTTTAGGGTAAGTGATGAGGGTTCTACAAAAGTGCAAACTTAGTTAAGATCTCCACTTGGTGAGCCCTACCACAAACAGATTTACATAAAAAAATTCAGCTGCTACAAAACAATAAAATAAACAATTTTTTTATATATCTAAGCACATTTCTCCGAAATGTTTCATTTGACTGAACAATTAACACGGAAACAAGGGAATAGAAATGCAGTAGTCACATTAACAGGGCCGGAGCCATTCAAGGTCCGGCGCAAGGACAGGCCTGCATTAAACTTTTGCACCCAACCAATTAACATTTTTTTATTTATTTACAATTAGGCATTCATATATTTCAAAGAACAACCTCTAGTTATGCATACAATTCCATCTCCTGCCAAGTAAAAGCAAACAAAACATAATTTCAAATACATTACCTTTCTTTACACAATTAAGAACATAATCCACACTGACTTGATCCAGATCCACATCATCCAATGTCACTACTCCCGGTGGCATTATCACCTTCTTTATTAAGCTACCAGCAAGTATAAAATCTTGAAGTACCTGCCTGTCCCGTCGATATCTTTGTAAAAGTTCGACTTCATTCTCCCTAAATAAGGGTTTTTAAAATAATTCAGTACTCGTTGAAAGAAAATAACTATGTAAACGCATATTACTCGTTACAAGATTTCCTAACAATAATCACAGTAATAAACTAATAATTATACGGTATCTATCTGAGATTACTTCAAATTTTATCTGATAAAATTCCCAACTCCTTCCTCGTTTAGACGAACGATGGTGTCACTCTCGCTGCCACAAGCTATTCCTCCACTACCCTGCATCACTCAGCCTCAAGGCTTTTAAGATACCGGAGGTGGAGTAGTGGAGATACAAAACTTGTCTCCTATTCACCTCCAACCACACAAACGGTAAGTGACTTACCCCCATTGTGCACTTAGGCCAAAAATTGGTTTCCTATCACTCAAGAATATAAGTTTATGAGTGCAGAAAATCTAATTTTAGACTTTTTATTGACATTTAGCATTGATACTTTTGTTGTCATTATTCCTATATTCTTGATGTACTAAGTCTTACCTTAAGTTATATTTTATAAGTTAAGCAAGTATGATCTTGCAGGGACATGAGTAGGCTGCCATATAAGCAAAGTGGTAGTAGGTAAGAATAGTTGTTGGATAAAAAACTTTTGTGATGTAATAGAATGATGGCCATTTATGTTCCCGCAGTGTCTTGCACCACTTCCAGAATGAAAAAGTGATGTTTTTTCTTTCCCTTTGAGTTCATATTGCAACACTTTTTTGAACTGGGGCTTGTAGCTTGTGGTTTTCTAGGAATTTCTCGGGTTTCTTGGTATGTGTATGAAAGATCATAGATTTTTTTTTTTCTGACCTAGTTTGTTTGTGTTCTTGTGGGATTTTTGTCGTGGAAAGGCTGATTTAGAGAGGCTTTGGGATTTCAGATTTTGCTTTGTAGTACTCTCTGTCCCTGCTACTCCTCCACTACCCAGCTTCACTCAAGTAGAATAATTTTTTTAGATTTTTTACAAATTGTTCAGTAATCACTGGTGCTATTCATAAGTAATAATGTACAAATTGTACAAATTAGAATTGCACAAGTTCACTGCTGCTATTCATTGTACAAATTGTTTATTTAGTGGAATTTTTATTATTGCTTTTGTGGGTTTGCAAAAACTTTACAATAGTATTTTTGTTATATTGCTTTATATTTTTATCATCATTAAATTCATGATAAAAAAATCAAAGTTCGACCTTGATTAAATTATGTCGGCTGAACAATATTCTTGGTTCGGCCCATAATTGCATATGCTTATATTACTAGTGCATGGAACATTCAACAAATCTATGCTCATGAAGGAGAGTTTAAGGAAGGATGCGATATCCCAGCAATTAATTTTAGATCTCCACTAGTATATTTTGAATAGAGCTACTACGAAAGTAATCATAAATTAAGAAAATATTTGCATGATGGATAAGGAGCAGGACAAGGGCATGCAAACTTGTTGCGTTTTTTTTTCGCAAATGTAAGATATCATAACAAGTAATACATTGGACATTTGAGTCCGGATTATCATTTCCACAAGAATTATACTTTAGAACTTAAATAGATTTTTCTGACTCCTATTTGATTAAAGCAAACAAAGAATTATATTTGTTGTTAATGTTTGGTTTGAATACTTGAAATTAATTAAAATGCACACAAATATTGATTGAGAATTCAAATAATGGATGGATATTAGAGACAAATAATTTCACATATTGATCACCTTTTAAGTCTTCATTCAAAATGCAAGAACCTAATGTAGATTTTGATCGAATTCTTCTATAATATTGAATTTATATATCTCGAGTTCTCTTTGAGTCTATTTAGCTAATGTAATCACATATCTCTATGTGAATCTACCTTAGTTAAACGAAATATTAGTTCTAAGAATTCATGTATTATCGCAATATTTAGTATATGTATCTTTAGACGTTACACTAAATTACCGAATTTTACTATATGATCTAAATCTCAAACTCACCTCTCGATTCATAAAAGATTTACAAAATCATTAAATTAGTGATCAAATAATTGAATGCATTAAACTCATAGTAAAGTCAACACATGAATGATAAAATACCAAGAATCTTGAATAAAAGGCGTAAAGGGTTTCAAGTAGATTACATTGTTCACCCTGATATAAAGTTTATCTACTCATACTAAATGAAGAAGAAAAACAAGAAGTTGTTATTGAGTACATCACCGAATTTTAAATAAAGATGTAGAAAATGTAATCAATCTTGCAACAAAATCTTCTTCCTCTTCCAATCAATGCTTCAAAACTTCAATTCCTTGATGTTTTCCTCCTTTGAATTGTGCTCTTCAATCTCTAGTTGTATCCTTGTTTTCTCAATGTGTGGAACTCCATAAAAGTGCCTCATTTCTTCTATTTATACTCACCTACATGGATTTCCAAAAATTGGAGTCTTTTTGAACTTTTCGTGGACCTAAACATCATAACCCTAAAACAAGCGACGTGATGCCTAAGTGCTTGGAAGCAGCGCCTAGGCGCCGTGATGCTTTTCTGTGTAGAGCCTAGGCGCTATGAGTGCAGCGCTTTGCGCTACATCTCTGTTTCTCCTAGTTCTTCATAGCACCTGGGCGCTTGGATTACAGTGCCTGGGCGCTAGCTTGCAGTTTAAAAAAAAGTCCTTCCTAGCGCTTAGGTGCTCTGAACATGGAACTTATGCGCTATTTTGCTGATTTCTTTCCTTGACATTTTGGCTCGTTTGCTCACTTTAACACCATTTTCACCTCCTCACCAACCTATAAAACAATACTAACAAACACATTAAAAACATTATATATTCATAGTATTTAGCCAACAATTAAGTTAAAATTGTATAAAATCCGTGACTAAAAACACACTCGTAAGAACTATTTCAACTTCTTGTTGATTTAGACTACTTAAATTACCTTATCTCTTTCATCAATCAGAGGTCAGGTCGTATGTCATCTTCAAAGTGTTTTATTTTCTTCTTCATTTTTGCTAGCGTTTATAAATAATCCACAAATATTGTAGTTCATTAAAAATTAACGAAAAAAAAGATAGTTCCTTTTATAAATTAGGTGGAAAGTTACAACTTCAAACACATGCATACGCAGCATTCAACATAACAATTCAAATGAAACAGGATCAGACTATTGTTCAAGAAATTCATCAGCCATTTAGCAGAAGTTTATGGGGGATCTTGTTAATTAACCATCTGTAAAAGTTATGTAAAAAAGGTTGTAGCGAAAGACCTGACCTCCAAAGGATGTATCCGAGCTTAGTATCAATCCAACAATCAACACCCTCAAGAAACCAACCCAAAACCTATAGCTATTTAACCTACACTTTGGTTGCTCTTCAGGTACCCGCAAAGGACACAATTATGAAGGTATTATTGTAGCCACACAGGCAGCCACGAAGACACAAGAGGAGGAGAAAACGGTAGGCACAAAATAATAGAGAAAAGAGGTAGTCATTTTATAAGTGGGCCAAGTATATCACTAAGTAGGTCAACACTTATAAGTCGTCCATGAAGTGGGAAAACGGACCATGAGCAGCACAAATTAAATTAGGCTACTGAAAATAGTTTTAGGATCGGGTCGTTTCATTGTGGTGTCGACTTTTAGTTCAATCATTTGGTCGATGCCTTCTGACATCATCATTCGGAAGGTCGTTTGATAACAATTAACCGAACAAAGGCCAAGTCTAACATTGTATCCTACGGTACATTCAGAATTATTCAACATTGGCCATATATAGTAAGCCTTCATATCTACACCTTCTCTGTAAATAAAATTAAAAATCATGATCAATGAATTTTATTTTTTTAAACAAAGTAGTTAAATAAGTTCATAATTTACTATTTGCTTTGAGATCTGATACATAATAATGACTTACTCCATGTGTAACGGTATGATTTAGGTGAAGGCTAATACTGATGGAGCAGCCCATTGAAGACCAGGTCAAGCTCGATGTGCTGGTTTGTTTTACATGTGAAAGGTTGATTTGTAATCTCTCTTGGTAATTTGTGGGCTTTCGAAGCTGAACTGCTAGAGATGATACAAGAGGTTCAAATAGCATGGTAAAATAATTGCATTAATTATTGCTGACTCAACCTTTGTGGTGCATTTCATGACAAAAGGTCTTGTGACATGCCATAGAAGTGGAAGCACTTATGGCTACACACTTCCACATTTATCGGAAGGCTATAGAGTTAAAGAAGCTCTTGCTGGTTTTTTGTGAAAGAACAGATGCCGAACTGGTGGACTACATCGCTTGATTTTTATACTCTGTTCGTGTCTAAGGATGCCATGGGCCGATTTAGTTATTATTTTACATAGATTATATGTTGGGAATTTAATTAATCACGAATCTGCTTTATATTTAGATAGAAACTGTGTTTAGAATAATACATTTTGTAGATTCTGCAAACTTCTTTATTGATCTTGGAATACGAACAATCATGATAGAAATTATATATTTTGTAGATTCTACAAACTCCTTTGTCGTTCTTGGAATACGAACAATCACGATCTGCAATCCACAACTATCTAATTACCGAGCCTCCAATAAGAATTCACACAGAAAACAAAAATTAGAGAAAATTAGAATTTCTCTTTTTTTGTGCTAGCAAGATAATAAATTATGTTCTATTCTTTTCTGGAACCCTAATAACTTATTAATATAAGTTCAAGTGAGCTTGAGCCGTTCTTAAACTTGACCCGATCAAATATTTAATTAATTTAAATAATTAAATTCGGTTCATGAATTAAATTAATTAATTTGGACATATAAACAAAAAACTTCATTAATTAATTGTACAACACTTGTTAATTAATTAATTGGAATCACATTCTTCTAGTTCTTCTTTTGTGTGTGGCCCATCTGGTTTTCGATTATAATGTCTAATGATGTGAATTATTATTTTGAACTAATCAAAATCGATAAATTAAAGTACTCCTTTTTAATTTATCAACAATTCATATATGTCGTCCTAAATTGATATCTAGCAATGTGTCACGGTAATACATGTGACGGAAAATATCACATGGTATGACAAAATCAAGGTTGTTCGTTTATTGTGAAACTATAATCTCTTCGTCAATATAATTCGATCAATTACAAGATATGGATGCTTGTTAATCTCAATTATCGATCATATCTTTCATTCCACTATTAAGTCAATGTAAGTGAAAATTAATTTTCGACTTATGAGTTCACATTGGTCAAGGATTTCATTATCAACTTAATTGAATAAAATGTAGATCATAATCTTTTACTATATAAGAGTGATGAATCACTTATTAATCATTTACGGCCTTCATATGATTCTTGACATACGTGAACAATGTCGTATTAGCAACCATTGGCATAACAACATCCAATATCACCAAAATATGAATGTCCTCATATAAGGCATTATGATGACATCAAGTCAAATAATCAATTCCACTACCGAACGTTAGAGATTAACCACTGACACTCAAATAGTTATTCATGTGCAATCTTCCCAATGGGTCTCCAATATTTTATTATATAACAAAATATTCACGTGCACACTTTAACTTGTGAGATCAATTACTTACTTCACAAGTAAGAAATACCACACGTAATGGTCTATCCGTAATAACGACATCCATATCTCATTATTACTTATGACCATGGACGATTTAAGATTCAGTCATATTATAATTTGTATTTCACAGCTCCTTGTGATTAACAAATTATAAAGACTTGAATATATGGATTCTACTATTTAATTTATTAGAATATTAATTCAGTTAAATAATAGATCTTGCCATAAATATGTATCAATTATATATTAAAGGTGTTTATGTCCAAAGTTGATTGAACTTAGGGCATAACACTTATATTGTATTCACTGTTTCCCTGGCAAGGGTACATCCCAACCAAGTTGTAATTTTATTCAAACTATTGCTAACTTTTTACTAATAAGGGTTGAGAGAGTAAATCAGTAAATGATGAGAGTGCTACGAAAATTACAACTTGGTTGGGATGTATAGTTACACCTCCTAATCCCTATCACCAACAAATTTATAGATGAAAAAATGTTTAAAAAAATTCAACTGCTAAAAAATAAAAATTAAATAAAATTGAACAACATTTGTATATAACTAATGAACATTTCTCTGGAACCCTGACTACTTAAGAAAAGGACGAGAAAAGTGTAGCACACACAAATCTTTCATTTGATCGAACAATTAACACGGGAAACAAGGGAACACAAATGCAGTAGAGGATCTATTCAATAGGATGTGAGCAAAATGGAACTTGAAAATTCAGTTAAGACGGGGATATCCACATTAAGACTAGTTGCATATGCTTATATTAATACTATATGGAACATTGAACAAATGTATGTCCATGAAGGAGAGTTTAAGGAGGGATGGGATATTCCAGCGACTAGTTTTAGACCTCCACTGGTATATTTTGAAGAGGAGCGTGACTACGAAAGTAATCGTAAGTTAAAAAAATATTTTCCACAACGGATAAGGAGCACGATGATGGCACGCGAAAAGTAGAAATTTTTCTTTTCTTCAACCTCTAGTCGATTTAGTCTGGTTAAATGTACCTCTATCTCTTTCATCGATTAGTGGTCGGGTTGTATTCCCTTTCCAAAGTTTTATTTTCTTCTTCATTTTTGCGAGGGTCTATAAA
This sequence comes from Fraxinus quadrangulata, assembly GCA_903798255.1. Classification (NCBI taxonomy): domain Eukaryota; kingdom Viridiplantae; phylum Streptophyta; class Magnoliopsida; order Lamiales; family Oleaceae; genus Fraxinus; species Fraxinus quadrangulata. The sequence goes on along the minus strand of CAIGRB010031491.1, from coordinate 6,635 downwards.
TAATCCACAAATACTTGGGTTCATTAAAAAATAAAAAATAAAAATGGGAGTTCCATTTATTAAATATGAAAGGTACAAAGTTACAACTTGAAAGGCAGAACAAAAGGGGGAAAAAGGAGAGCACATGCACGTAGCATTCAACATAACAATTCAAATGAAACACGACCAGAATAATTTTATGCTTCACTGCTTCTTAACCTTTTCACAGAGCCTTGCTCCTCTTCATCTTTTGGAGCTTGTCTCTTCGATGCGATTCTCTTCTTGTTCAAGAAATTCATTAGCCATATAGCAGAGATTTTTGGGAATCTTGTCAAATTGCCATTAACGAAATCTACGTAAAAAAGACCAAATCTAACACTGTATCCTGATGCCCATTCAAAAGTATCAAACATTGACCATATATAGTAAGCCTTGACATCCACCCCTTCTCTGTAGATGAAAGAAAAAATCAGGATTTTTTTTTTAAAACCAAAATAGCTAGATAATTTCACAATTCACTATTTGTTTCGAGATCTGATACATAGTTATTATAATGATGACTTACTCCATTGCTTTCTTAATATAAGAGAGATGGTCTTGGTGATATTTAATCCTAGTCTCATCAAACCGAGCTTCTGACAATGTTAGGGACGTATTGTTCACTTCATCCACCCCTACACAAATTAAGCCATCCAATAAAACACATTGAAAAGGTTAAATATTACAAAACGTTTATTATCTTACTAAAGAAAAAGGCTAATAAACATGCTATGAATTTACCATTCTCCGTGATGTAAATGATAGGATTATTATACGTTTCCTTTATATAAAGCAACAGCTTGTAGATCCCAATTGGAAAAATTGACAACCAATCTGAACCACCCTGACATCAACAAGATATGATAATATTCTATAAGATTCAGAATAAAAGCGTAATAGTTTAATCCATTGTTGCATGACGCGATAGTCCACTACCAAAAATTGTTGAAATTGCTCCATCTTTTATGCAAATATGTTATAGCATAACCTTTGGGATAATCTAGTCTATTGTCTATGTTCTTTCTAAGAATAGACAAAGTTAAAAGGCATACCTTTGGACCAATAGGTATCCCATCACGCTCACCTATAAAGGATTGAGAGAGTGAGCGCTATGTGGTAAGGTTAATTTATAGCTATACATGAACGAGTTCCAAACACTTACTTGAAAATGCAACACCCTGATCATTTGAGTAACTTAGTGCTGTACCAGGTTCGCTAGGTGAATTGCTAGCATAATTACTTGTGTAATAGTTTATGCCTAGAAAATCATAAGTCCCTTTCACCAACTTAGCTTGTTCTTGTGTAAATTGGGGAAGACGGTCTCCAACTAATTTTCGCATAACTGGTGGGTAGTCGCCAGTTACTACTGGTGCTACGAACCTGAAAAGGGGTGGAGGAAAACGTGGTATTCAAAGACATTTTTTATACAATATATAAGCACCAAAACCGAAATAAAAAAGAAGATGCTTGTATTTACATCCAAACAAAACTGTAAATTTGACAATATAATTTCTGCTTCATAAATCATAAAAAGCCCAATAAACAAAGTAAAAAGCATAAATGTGTGGAAGTGGTGCAGCCGGAAAGCATGAGAACGAAGAAAATAAAACGTTTGCTTCTTATTTTTTCATCTTCCTGGGGAGTAAGTATTAAAATTTGCTGCTGTTTTACTCTATTTTATCTAAGCGTGGACACGATAAAACTATCCACTTACTGATGTAGTAGGAAAACCTTACTTATGGTTCTCTTCAAATATGAGAACCGTACATAATATTCTCTCCAAGTGGACAAGATAAGACTTCCCACCTTGAGCACGAGAACATTTCTCTTTATCTCAGAGCTCCAAAATATTTATATCTGTTTTCTCCCTTTTATTTCTTCCTTGCTATATACCAACATCATGTACTGGAAAAGTTTTACCAAACTCGTCTTCCTCATTTTTTAAATTGAAAAATGAAGTTGAAACATATGTTCCATGGTCACTTTCTTTGTTATTGCATTTTTTGGTACTCTTTCTTTAACATTACAGATAATGAAATCTAACATTTTTGTTTTAACAACTGCTTTCAGTGGGAAATTTACTTCCATTTCATTTACTGATCCATATACATTTACTCAGTATATCGAGATGGATTAAAGAAGTATAATTAAATATATCAAAAGGGAAAATAATAAGATTGAAAATAGGCCAAGATCGGGGCCTCATCATGAAGTGAACAAATCAAATATATTGGCTTAAGATAAAATTCGTAGATTCACTCACCATCCCAACGAAAAATCGAGGGCCCTGGAAACAGCCTCTTTATCAGCTATGGTGTCAGTGAGTGGCTCAAACCAATGAGAGACATTTGTTATTCCTATCTTGCCTCCTTGATGTGCCTACACGTGTTTGTAAGAAATACAGAAACCAAATCTCTGAAATGTACATGAAGCTTCTTTCATGATACTAATAATATATTGTAATTGTCACCTGATATCTTTTCCTGTAGATATCTACCGCTTCTGCATGAGAAAGGATCAAATGGTGTCCCACAATATATGGTTCCGTGCCCGGATTTCCATTGGAGCAAGGAGTTGGAGCCCCAAGTTTACATCTATAAGGAAGGATAGCCTTTACGGGCTCTGCTGAAGTTGGACCACGACCAGGCGCAAAACTACCCACTGCATATCCTTGAACAGCAAACGACAATGGCTCATTCAGTGTGATCCAATATTTCACTCGAGCACCGAATTCCCAAAAGCAAAGCTCGGCAAACTCACAATAATCTTTCCTATTAAATATTAAGAAAAATTATCAATATATTCATATATGATTAGGATCATATGTAATTTGTGTATAAGAGCTTGACTTGATAAAAAAATTTGAAGGGCTATTAGTTTTGAGAGGAATTAGATATCGTAACTTCCTTTGAATTTGCATTGTTTTCTTGTAGATATATGATTTAAATATCCAAAGAAAAGGTGCCTTGTCATGCAAAATTTGGTTACTTACACAATTCGAGGGCTCAAGAAGCCTCCATATTCTTCTTCCAAATATTGGGGAACATCCCAGTGGAAAATAGTTGCACAGGGTTCAATGCCTACACAAAAGTAAATTTAAGAATGAGAGGGGTAACATTTTTATCTTTCTAAATAGAAACAAACAACATTGTTAAAAAATAAAATAAAATAAAATAAAAACCTTCAGCCAAAAGCAAGTCTATAAGATCATTATAATACTTGATTCCTTCTTTGTTTATCCCAGCAGATAATCTTCCCCCTAAATTACCAATAAAGAAAAAATTATATTAAATAAAACTTCACCCAATTTTTTATTTTTTATTTTTTTGCCAAATGATGGACAAAGTGATTCGTATTCTTCATGTTATATATATACCCGGCAATAATCTGGTCCATGCTATTGAAAATCTGTAAGAGTCTAAGCCCACTTTTTTTAACAAAGCCACATCTTCCTACGACATTGTGGAAAATAAATAAATAAATATTGTTCCGCTACCTAGAAAATTTTCTAAGTAATCTTTAAAATTGTGCTATAACAATGAAATTAGTGAATTACCTTCCATAAATTATATTGATCAATTGCAACACACCCATTAGCTCCACCCTCAATTTTACCTGCCACTCCAATAAACTTGCTCATGAATTGACTTGTAACTCACAAATACATATATGTGTGTGCGCGTTTGTATATACAATTAGAAACATATATTTGTGTATGCGTATATTTGTAGCAAGACGGGAGAGAGAGAGAGAGGAGACCAGGTGTTCTCATTGTGAAGACATCCCAGATGCTTTGACTTTTACCTCCTGTGGCCCAAGCACCTTCGACCTGAATTACATTGCAAAAAAAAAAAAAATCAACAAGCATTTTTTTTTAAATGAATACACTTATGTGCATGGACAAGATGATTCACTGATTTGTTGAGCGTTGTATATATTCTAAAAAACACCGACACGGACACAATGTCGGACACATCGGTGCATGATTTTTTTTAAAAAAAGTTTCGACACGATATGTCATCGAATTAAATTATTATTTCTTTAAAATTTAATAGTTTAAAGTAATTTTTTTTATTCGGTTTATGTCTACATTCACTTTCTTCTTTTCTTCCTCCCTTCATTTCTTCTTTTCGTCCTTTCATCTCAAAGTCAGCAGTCTCTTCTTCCGATCGTGTTCTTGTTTTCTTCAAGCCGTCCTTATGTTTTCTTCTAGCCATTCCAGCCGTGTTTCTTCCAGCCGTTTGTTTTAATTTTGGCTCCAACACGCATCAACGACGTACCGATACGTCGATGCCGATAGCGTGTCGGTGCTTTCCAATGTATATTACACACGTGAATTTTTGCTATTTGTACAGAAAAAATAGCCCGAAGAAGTGATCAAAATGATGTGGAGGAAAAAGATTGAATGAAAAATGAATGTATTTTAAACTTGTAAATGATAGAATGATATGTGACATTATCTAGACATTATGTAATTCTTGATATACACACTTGATAAGCAGATGTTGCCGAACCAAACATAAAATCTGAGGGAAAATCGTAGCGCTTTATCTTGTTTCTGCCCGCTAGACTGCTGCTGGAAAAATCCCAGAGTGCAGATGCATCAGCGCCACCTTTCGTCATGAGGCTGTTTTGATCATTCATTGCACGTAAACTTACAACTCGAGTGCTTTGAGAGTTACCCAACAAGATATTTATAGGAACTTATGAGCAAAAGAAGGCATGCAAGAATCTAATACTAACAAGTTCATCTTAACACGTATTTCGAATCTTCAAACTTTTGTTCTAATTTCAAATTTGTCATCTTTTTCTTCTGTAGAATTTTCTAAACTACACGTAACAAAACGAGAGGAAAAAAAAAATAAAATTACAGCTGGAAAATAAATTTTCAATCTAATTCTATTTAATTTTTTAAAACTGTGTAAGATTGAGAATCTCCAAATCGGCATCCCAATACCACTAATTATATCCAAAAAGTACGAGAAAAAACCTATCAACTGTGGAATAAAATATAAAAGAAAGACGCTTTCAACCGTAAAATTAGATTATACTAAAAAGTCAAATAAAATTTACAAGTTGTTGACAATGTTTAGAGAAAATTCAAATAGATAATATACAAGAATTGATTATCCTATCGTGGAGATCGGCCAAAATATGTCTAATTGAAAATCATTGACATACTTGTTTAGAACTATAATTACGTGCAAACTACAATATCTACTTGAGGATTATAATTACGTAAATGTACATTCAAATTCAATGATTATTAATATAAAGATTACACGAAACATGAATACATATTTCTATTCATTTATCCGAATTTGTGATACTTGTCAAAAACGTGTTAGACTTATATTTAACGTCGTGAAAATAATACAGCCCAAAAAAATAATTCAAATTGTGAACAATTACCCAATTATTTGATTTTTTTCCTTGGTTGCTGCCAACTTTAGGAAGACAACATGAAGAGATATCGGAGACAATTCTTGAAATTTCGGAGCCACTTTGATTTTCACGAGGCCATCGATGGCCCTTCGTTGAATACTTAGTTGAATAAAAATGTACATTACTTAAATTCCAAAATATATTTATATTTATAGATACGTACTAACCTTCAGTATCTGGATGAAGATTAAGTTAAGCAAAATTAAGCACATTAAAGTTCAATGATCATTTCATTAAGATTATGCATAACATAATATATCTCTACTCCTTATCCGACTTAATGATACTTGTCACAATATGCAAAATTTATATTTTCTCTCTTGAAAATAATACAAGTCACGAAATCACTCATATTATGAAGAATTATTCTTCGGCAGCCACCAACCACCCGACTTTAACATGGTTGCAGTCCAACTTTAGGAAGAAATTTCTGAGACAATTCTTCAAAACAGTGGGCTAACGCCGCCATTATCAAAACCAGCTTGGCCACCACCTTAAATTTTCATTCTTATTTTATTAAAAAAAAAAAAATTAATTCCGTGTATGATTAAGGATCACAAATCAGTCTCCCAATACCACTTATATCACCGCTTATATCCACAAATTACAAGAGGAAAAAGGGAAACGAAACCATTTGCATTTGGTAGATAGATAAGAAATTTATTGTTCGAAGTCTGTGAATACTACTACTTTATTATTTCAAATCGTCACAAAAACGTGACAAAATTAAAGTAAGAACACCATCAATCTAATGAACATTTACTGACTAAAAAATGTGTAGTTAAAAAATATGAAAATGTTTTAGGCTCCATTATTTCAAAAATACATCTCTCTTATTTTCAATCCCGCATTTTTCAATAAAATAGTATTACACGTAAATCCAAAGTTTTTCCTTATTTTTTAGCCGTACATTTTTCGAAAATTCACTATTCCGTAATGATTTTTTTCCAAAATTTAATTTTAATGAAGCCCAAACAAGGGCATAGCGTCATGTACACCTGACTTGGCAAATAAGCTATCATGAAAAAAATTAAGAAATCTTTGTTGAAAATACGAAGTTCGACACAAACTACACCTAGAGGGGTTAATATGTGATTATGCGGAATTAAAAACTTAATAATTAATTAGCAACAAGTCACTATTAATTATCTCTAAATGATTAATCATACAAT
>CAIGRB010031479.1:25830-61693 GCA_903798255.1 Fraxinus quadrangulata | reverse complement strand
TTACTTATTAATAGGTCCGAATTAATTGATTGGATTAATTAATTCATGGACCAGATTTAATTAATTTGATTAATTAAATATTGGACCGGGTTAATTTTAAGCGACGGATCGAGCCCACTTGAGCTTATATTAATATACTACTAGGGTTTGAGAAAAATGATGGATTTTTCATTATTCTTGCTAGCACAAGAAAAGAAACCCTAACCGTCATTGTTGTTCTTTGTATGGATCACCATTGGACAGCTTGGATTGCAGATCGTGATCATTGGAGTTCGAGAATCAGTAAAGGAGTTTGCAGAATTCATCAAATGTATAATTCATATCACAATTTCTATCTAAATACAATGTAGATCCTTGGTGAGAATTGAAAATTATTTATTTTTCGTTGCACATGATTAAGTAAATTCCCAACAACTACAATATGCTCAAATTTTGGATCCAAAGATTTTAGAATTTTTCCATAATTGAAACATTATCCAAGTTCTATCATTCTCTTTCAATTGATTAGCTACCGCTAATACTCAAGAAAAATACTCCAAAATAGATTCGGATTCTTTCCTTTGTAAAGATTCAAACTCGCTTCTTGAAGTTTGAAAATGAACCTCCTTGACTCTATCCGCTTCTTGATAGGCGATTTGAAGCATATCCCATGCTTCTTTGGAGGTGCTTGCATTCAAAATTTTCTCAAATCAAATGATTGATAGATGAATAAGAGAGATTTCTTGTCTCTCTTTCTTAAACCCTTCAAGGCATCCCTTTGTCCTTGAGGTGTAGAACCATCATCATTTGGTTTATTGTACCCTTTCGTAGTTGAGTGGTATGTAGAAGAGTCCATTGAGCACTATGAATAGAGGTGCACACTTATCATTTGTAACAAGTTAACAAGCCAATTTAGAGATAAATGTATCTTCCATGTACCTACTAGCATCCATTAAATACTCTCTAATACAAGGTAATTCTAGATAGTGGATAACTTCAGATCATGACTTATTCTAGAATATGGAATATTCTAGATATAAGCTTATGGACTCATTTAACCACAATAATTAACAAGCCCAAAATCAAAATATTAATATGGTCCAAATCAAGTTTATTTTTCAACATATTTTGTGCATGCAGCATATGAGTTTGTCTCTTATTATCAATTAAATTTGCAAATATTTGTCTTATAGAAATTGCTTGTGAAGCAACTTATTCATAAAAAGTGTGAAGTTCATTTCCTTATGTATGTTTCGATTTACATGCATCTATAGTCCATAGATGCCAACTTCTCCTTGAGTATGATTCTCCAATAATTTCATTTTTTTATGGTAGTGATGGTGGACTAATGGTAGTATGATGGCAAAATGTTTGGTGTGATGGTGGTGATGTTGCTGTGTTGTGGTGTGATTGACAAGGTGTTGGAGATAGAGACGGGTCTCTTTGGCTTGAAGGTGACGTCTCCACTGGCTTCAGACTATAGTGGTGTGAAGTGATTTCAATTGTGTTACTTGTGTTTGATTATGGTGGTGGTGGTGGTGGTGGTGGTGGTGGTGGACGATGGTGTGAAATGGTTTTCTATGAGTAACATAATGTGTTACTTGTATGTTACATTGGTAATGTTGGTAGGTAGTGGTATAAATTTGATTTAGATGGGTAAATATATATAGGTTACTAGTATTTTCTGATGTTGTGATGGCAGATAGTTCTGTGTAGCGGTTTCATACGTGTAACATAATGTATTACTCGTGTTTTGTGGGAGTGATGGTGTTGAGTTTTTTATACGGGTAACATAAATCTGTTATCCATATATATTGGTAGCATAATGATCGCAAGTTGTGTTCTTTATGTTCATACAAGTAACACCAGTGTAAAATTTGATGTTTTTAATAAAAGGTATAATACAATAACGTTTATGTTATCCTAAAATATTGTTTTAATTTAAAAATAAATATATTTTAATATTACTCTACGAATGACATAGTAACATATATGTTAGCCCACTTAATTTGTTAAGTGGGCTAACGTGAAATTGTTAACCTAAGATTATAAAGAAAAAATATCACAATTAAAATCACTTGGAAGCATGACTTGATGTGGGAGCGGCATCATCAATTCTTAACCCAACCGTACTCCCTAAAAAATTGCTTTGTTGCCCCCCACTGATTAATTCGTTAAGTGGGTTAACGTGAAATTGTTAACCTAAGATTATAAAGAAAAAATACCACAATTAAAATCACTTGGAAGCATGACTTGATGCGGAAGCGGCATCATCAATTCTTAACCCAACCATACCAAAAGATCTTTTGGATGGCCAATAATGAATACTTGCTACAGAATTTATTAGTAAACTAGTAACACTCCAATTCTTCCCCAAACTCAGTATTTCTCATAAACTACTTGGATCATCGTTATCAGGAAAAAATCTTGTCATTGGTTTTGATGTTATCAAACAGTTATAGGAAAAATGAGTCAGGCCTTTTTCAAATGGACTCAAATTCAAATCTTATTTTATCCCTTACATTGCGTCAAATAGAATTCCTTACCAAATGCACAAGGTCTCTTTGGAAAAGCTCAGATTTCTTTATAGCATTACCCTTTAAAAGAAATGAGGATGTCAATCCAACAAAAGCAAGTCACATGGGAATGACTCATCAACATTTAGAGCTTGCCACAAAAGAATTGGCTCAATTACAGTCATAATGACTCATAGAACTCACTACATCACAATGGGTGTGCCAAGTATTCTATATTAACAAAAGAAGTGAACAAATCAGAAGGAAGTTGACTTGTCATTGATTATAAGTCCTTAATCATTTTTTTGTAGATGATAAGTTCCCTCTCCCTCATAGAAAAACCATGTTCGCAAATCTGGCAAAGCAAGAATCTTTTCTAAATTTGATATAAAGGCGGTTTTTGGTAGCTGGGAGTCGGGCCAAAAGAGGGCCACAAAACAAAATTTTGTATACCCAATTAACACTTCCAATGGACGGTTATACCTTTTGGTATTAAGACGGCACCTTCCTTATTTCAAAAGGCGATGGTAAAATCTTTCAACCACTATTGAAAAATAAAATTAATTTATATTGACGATATCCTATTGTTCTCTAAGAAAAAGGATGTCCACGATTTACTATTCTAGATGTTCACAAAAATTGTCATAGAATATGGGATCATGTTGTCACATAAAAAGATGATCATTGCAGTATCTGAAATTGATTTTCTTGGGATGCATATAAAAAATGGTAGCTATTCACTCCAGTCACACATTACCCAGGAACTCCTCAAATTTCCTAACGAGTTCAACAATTTCTTGGCATAGTAAACTATATGATTGACTTTTTAAAATAGCTACCCCTCTTATACGACCTTACAGGAAATGCTTAAGAAAAATCCTCCGTAAGAGTCATCCAAGCAAACACAGGCCATCAAAAGAATCAAACAAGAGGTTCACAACCTTCCAACACTAAAAATTGTCGTTGATTGAAAGAAAATTTCACAAGCAGATGCAAGTGATCTGTACACGAGAGCAGTGCTTCTAGAAGAAAAGGATGGTGAGAGAAAATTTTGTCTACAAGAGTGGTATGTTCAAAGAATTTGGAAAATATTACCATTCTACATTCAAAGATATTCTAAATTTTCAGTTTCACCTTGTTAGTCACAAATTTCTGGTAGAATAGACATGAAGGCATTTTCTTAAATGTTGAAATTCAAAAAGAAGTATATTCGAAATTCACAACTTTTGAGATTGACAGAATGGTTTTCCAACTTTAACTTTGAGGTCAAACACATTAAAGACAAACACAGTCTATTAACCGATTTACTCTCTAGAATAGAACTTACTATCCAATCACAAATCCCTACCATTTGTATGATGAACTCATCTTCACAACATCTTCCTCTTCAAAACTTCACTTCTGAACTTCAAATTCTCATCAGAAATTGAACTATCCTCTCAAGATTGAAGGAACTCATGCTAAAAATATCAGTCAATTGTTATTAGATAAAATGGGATCCATCTTCTCAATGAACTTAGCTTTCATCCAGAATATCCATTTTTAAATCTTTTTTATTATTCAAGAAAAATTTTCAAAAGAACTTTTGTGTTTTCTATGGTATCTTCTTGAATTGCATCAAATTGCTATCCATTTTAAGGCTGATATCATGGTTTCATGGCTTTCAGTAAGAACTTCACAACTTTGAAAAGATTATCTATAATTCAATTCTCACTCAAACAATGAAGTTGTGAGATTTTTTTGAATAGTTATATCCGCTCTCTCATTGGAGAGAACAATTTCGAAGTTTTTATTTAAAATCCAAAGATCTTAGAACTTCATGTGTTAATGTCCATGTAATCCTAGTATTTCAAAAACATGATTATTTTATGTGATTCATTCAAGTAGGATATCTCATAAAGATAATTCATCTTAAAAAAGGTAGACCTCCGGAAGGAAGATGAAGAGAAGGGAGATAGTACAGGAAGGCGAGATGGAGTACGAGTAGTAATAGGATGTGAAGGATTTTCAAAAGTCATTAGGGAAGAAATTTTCTCACTGGTACCATCATAATAATACTTTGTTTTAATAGTGCACGAAATTCAACGGAAAAAATGACTCTGATATCAACTAGAAAGAAGATCAACCCAAGTATTCTAGCCTACAAATAATAGCCAAATTTAAGGCATACAAATATGGGGCATGACTCTTAGGATTGCAACTCTCCCTGGTGAATCGTTTAGTCTGCATAAACAATTTTAGATGCTTAGGATCCTCAAGAGAAGCAATAACGTAGCATACTTTTGTTATTGCTCAAAATTTTGGCTTATCATGACTGTTTAAAACTAGTATTAGTATTCTGGATTCCAGTGAGAACAGAAAATATTTTGCAAACTCATGATTTTAGGAACTCAAGATTTTATTTCTGATTTTTCAATTGTTCTAAAATGAAGGAGGAGAGCTCATTTTATAGAAAAAGAGTTCCTCTCAATTTTTGACCAACCGACATAATAACATGGACTAGTACAATAAACAGACAAAAAACTTTTAAAAGCATACAAGACTTGAGTACAATTATTACACAAGTGGACACACGACTTCTGATAAAATGAAATCTACTTTATTAAAGCAGTACTTTATCAATTATTTTGTAAGACGACAGATAAGTCATAGAAAATGACAAAATACTGAGATTTTAGATTATCTTTACCCGGTTTGCTACCATGGCTGGTTTGTCTGAATCTTCGAAATCTGATGGTAGTCCTAGTGTTTTCTACCAAGGCATATTTTCTTTATTCTTTTTCTTCTCCAAGTTGTTGAAATCTTGAGAATCTGATTTTAGTCCTCACCAAACAAGGTCTTGAGATATATAAAGTATAAAATCATGTTGGAGAAACGATTAATAATGAAATAAATGAGATAAAGGCTTAGCTCACGTAGTTAGAGCAAAGCCTTACCATATTAGTGATATGGTTTGAGTCCTCTAGGAGAAGTGGTGAAATTCAAAAGGCAAAATATCAATGAATATATATATATACAAAAAATTGAAAACTGAAGTCTAAAGTAGCAAGTGAATAATCAAATCCTAAATAAAACTTGAATTTTAGCAATGACTTGCCAAGTTAATGGATTTTTGCTTAGTGGTTTTTTTATGAAAGCATAGAGGTTTCTCAGTGTTTTTTACCAGGTCGATCACATCTAATAGATTGATCTCGATCACATCTAATAGATTGATCTAAACCAAAATTGATGATCGAGTCACGATATTTTCGATTGAATCGCCATCAAGGTCCGACTTTTAAAACACCGCTCTCTACTCACCGTAGCTAGTGATACAAGATTATAGTCGTTCCCTTACATATGGAGTGAAGGAAGAATATCACAACCCACTTCTACAAGAAGCAAAACATTGTCTGAGGTAATCAAAGCATTATCCAACAATGGTCTTGTACTTTGAACATCCTAAACCACCTCAAAGCATACCATTGGGCCTCCACTATCACAAACATGCAATCACGAGCAAAAATCAATCCTCTCGGAGAGCCTCTAAATCTGAAATATCCCGCCATGATCTGGGTACAAGCCAACACCACCATCCACCATTTATAACAGACAAATACCCAAATTCCAATATCTATATTAAATTTCAATCTGCCGTCGTTGGTAGCATCAAGAGCAGCCTCGCCTTTTAAGCATTAAATTGGGCAACGACCAGGTAAAAAATTTGAGCTTAAATCTTTTTTCTTTTTTCAATTTACAAAATTGTGTTAAATTTTTGTTTCCTTATAAAATTTGTATAAAAAAGATGTAGCTTATTCTACTTTTCTCTCAACTCACTTTGAAAATAAATTTTTGACTTACTATAAAAGAAATAATTTTTCATAGGTAAAAGAAGTAACATATTGAAATATGTTTATCATTAAAATTTACTTAAAAAGTCAATTTAACTTACTTTAAAGCTTAGACAAACGTTTAAATACGTGTAACTAAGATGAAAAAGGAGAAGATTATGAGCAAGAAAAGGGACCATTCACGGTCCCATAGCCCTTCTTTTTTCACCTAACATAAGAATGGGTGACTTGCGCCATACTTCCCTCCCTAAATAAAAGGTTTGAGGGGCCATTTCTTCTTAATTAGCATTCATTCTCTCAAAGAAGTGGGAATTGGACACAATCAAAACCCTAAAATTTTGTTCTCTGCTTTTTGCTCAAATTGATTTGTTCCGAGACCAACGCAATCTTGCTAGGTTTTTTTTTAGTTACAATAATTAAATTCTTAGCGTATGTTGGGCATGAGGTCTTGAAAAATTTCAACTTCTTTTTTCTTATCTAAACTGTCTAATGTTATTCAATTCGTTTTCCCAAATATGTCAATACAGTATGTTTTGTACAATTGAATTAGATTAAAAAGAAACGTTGAAAATTTTTATTTGTCATCTTTTGCAATATGAGGTGGGGGCAAGAAGTGGGACGAGCACTAACAGTCGAGCAACAATTCGCTTGTGCAATCTGCTAGCAAGTCGGCTTGTCAAAATGTGTGAAAATACAAAATATATTTATGTGGCGAGTTAAACCAGCGAGCTAAATCACACTTCGTTTGAGCGAGTTGACTTGCTCTCACCTCTTTTCACTTCTCATCCGTAGTATAACATACTTACGTAATAGGTTTCATATGTTCTATTGCTTTATTGGTAAGATATCGCAGTTAAATTCAATCCTCTCATTTCTATAAAGAGGGCAATCTCTTAAGTTAAAATTAAAATATGAAAACAAGATAAGATGAAATGTCACATGGGTTGTGCTATATGTACATAATAAGTTATATAATAATTTACCAATAGATGATGTAACGAAATTTAATTATATCAAAATTTTATCAATCAAATATTTTCTCCATTTACATTTTAACATCTCATCATTATATAAATCGTTATGTACAATAAGCATTTTTTATATCACATTAAGGATACCAAACTATATTCACATAAATTATTCTAGTTGTACAACCAAGGTAATGTTCCAATAAAGTGTGGGGGATCCACACCATTGATTTTAAAAAAAAAATGGTTTTTGAAATGTATGATGTGAATATCTACCAACTCATTTATTGTAACCGAAGTTGTAAATTAGGTTATACACCTGGCATGTTTCATATTCACATATAGCGTAATGTTATTTAATATCAATAGTACTAGAGCATGAGTTTATGTGACAATATATGAATTCAATTAAAGGTGAAATTATGTTATTTATTCAATAAACTTATAATTTAAATCACTAGTATTACTATTTATACTAGTGTTAAATATCAACGATGTTAAATAGCATTACTGTCACATATACGATTAATCTACTTGTACATTCAATGTGTATTTTTTGGATGACATCTAATTATGTGTAAAAATTGAGGTTATTAATTTTGAAAATTATGTAATTTACTAACTAAGTTTGACCTTACGTACAAAATTACGCTAATTAAAGCCACAAGTCAATTTTAATTAGTTTTTAGATGGTTAACCATATAATCCAATTTCTCTAAGTTGAATTATCTTAGTTGTAATATTTGGAAAGTAATAAATAACACAAAATTTGATGACGAAGAAACCCAACTGGATAAAAACTTTGGGACCAAGCAAATTACCTCCATTATAGATAATGTGGGTTACAGTTCAATTCCAAACTAGTTCCACTAGTTGTTGTAAATCCTGCAACTCCAAGATCTGTTGTTCCATCCAGACTCACGATCTGCTGTTCCTTCCAGACTCACGATCTACTACCGTAGATACTATCTAGCCAGCCTGCTAGATCTCCTGATCTACCTCCTGTAGCTTCCAAGACCCGCTGTAAATTTCAGACTCATAATCTTCTACCAAAATTTGTTGTATCAGTCTTACAATCTTTTGCCCGCGTCTCTTCCAAGAGGATACTCGGGAATCACCTATTCATGATTCTGTTACAATAGATATTATCTAACCAACCTTCTAGATCTCCCGAGCTACCTCGTGTAGCTTCCAAGATCTGCTGTAAATTTCAAACTCTAATCTTCTACCAAAATTTGTTGTATCAGTCTTACAATCTTCTGCACACATCTCTTCCAAGTAGATACCCAAGAATCATTTATTCTTGTTCTTCTTCCTACGCATGAATCACTTCCTTAAAGTTTTAAAGAAGTCAGGTGTTTTGGATTAACGAACCTTGATATTTTTTCAAAACTCGATTGTCGGATCACAAGAGTGATGTAGATGAATCAATCAATGAGTTGCCTTTTAGATCTCTCAAACAATGATATGAAAATGTTTTGCAATTGTAGCACACTCAAGTAACCTTCTGAAATTTGTTCCAAACATCTGTATTTATAGTTGGAGACGCTTAGATGTTATGGGCTGGGTAAAACTCTTCAAAATCGCAATTATGATTTTTCCGGAGCGATAGTGTTATGGACAAACTGTCGCTCGAGCGAGAGCTCAATGAAAGCGGGCAACATACATTCTATTTTTGTCGCTATAGGCTAGCGAAAATGCGTCGTCATGTTTCTCCTTTTTTCATGCTCGAACCCTAGACCTCATAACCCAATTTATACAAATTGCACCTTAGGTAATTGACTTTTACAACACATTACAAATTAGTCCATTTGTCCACAGAATCACCAACTCTAAAAACCTAACAAACTCCCCATTTGTTATTTTATGACAAAACTATACAATAAGTCAAGAAAAACAAAAATAGAATCTAAACTACCCAAACTTCATCAAACTGATGTCTTTTGTATTCCTTATTAAACTTGTTTCCTGAAATCCACAACTTAATACCTAGTGTAAAAGCACGTGATACAGGAAATAAAAAACTCATAAACATAACACAAATAAGCATACTAGTTTAAGACGTGGCATTAATGTCAATCAAAACACCAACCAAAACATTAACAACATCAAAACTCAACTAGCTATGCAATGCAGATACAATGCACATTCTCTTCCTTACTAAAAGTTCTCAGTATTTTTATGTAGTAGGCAAATGTATCTATGTTTCTCTCTAACGACCCCTAATCATAAAATGATAAAATGCTTAAATGTTAAAATACTTTTATAAATACTCTCTCCCAATTTTTGTCACAAATAACGAATGGATACGCAAAACTTTTAACATTAACATAAAAAATGCAGTTCGTTAGCATGCATAAGTATAATCAATGTACAGTAAACTTTCTCACATACTCAATCCAAGTTATCATTGAGTAAATTGTATAAGTGATCCATGTGTATAAAGTGTCACTAATCATTTGAAAGTAGGACTCCAAACCTTAATTTTGCGAGAAATGACGTGCTAAACATAACTGCCAATAAGTATATTGCTCTACTTATGAAAGTGAAAGCACATTAATACCTTTAAATAAAAGTTCATTTTATACTGATACTATCTTTTCTCCCTCTGACTTTTGCGTATATATTGTTTTTCATATTTTTCAATATTTTAATCTCATAATTATTTTTTACATTTGAAGTGCATAATCTTCTTCATTAATCGACTAAATTGACCCATGCAACAAGTTTTGATCGGTTAACCCAAATCAGTTGACCATAAATATCAGGTTATGAGAAACCCCCACAAGCTTAATTTTTAGAGTCAAATAGGCTCGAAAAAAAAACATAAGATATTGAATTTGAGTTTAGGTCTAATAAATAAGGTCATACTAATATGTGACTATCATCCCAAATCTCACATACGAGGTAGAATCCAACTAACAATATCGTAGTGTGTACAGTGCAGAGGGTACATGAAAACACATATACTAATTACTTCATAAATAACATAAGCCAGCAATGAAAATTATGTTACAGTTCATCGATTAAACACATGCATGATCACAACACACAAGTTCAAGAATGTTATATCTTATGTTGTAAAAAAAAATTTCATCATTTTTTATTTTTCAAATTTTCATTTTTTTTAATTTTTATTTTAAAGTATGAATGCACTAAGCAAAAAAAAAAGTGTCAGACAAAAAAAAAAAAAAAATATATATATATACATACATGAGTTTTCTGCCTAAAAAATAAATAAACAAATATGATGCATTTATATATCAATGTGAAATAATGATAAAGTACGAGCATGCACCAAAAAATATCTAATCAGTTATGTATGCAAATGTTATTACCTTTAAGAGCGCATTGATCTATTTCACAATTTTTCAGATCACTTTCTTTACCCAAACTTGCTTAGTGACATGCATATTTTCGGTCATCTGTGTCATTAACTTGGTTAATTTACTTACTTGATTAGTAAGGAAGTTAATCTGACCAACATAATTCTGATTCTTATTTCTATTTAAGTTTTGATTTTTATTCTTGTTCAGGAAATGACGACACCTAAGCCATATGTGTCCTAACTCACCATATTGAAAACATGTAGAGATAAATATATGACCAAAGTTATGAGATCGTTGATAGCTATTTCTAGGTTGGCGGGCCCTACGCTGTTTAGTAGGTCGTTTTCTTACATATCCCTTATTCTTGAAATCAGGGTTAGGCACATGTTTGGGCTGGTCAGTGGCAAGGACAATGCGGTTTTAGAAATACTAGCAATGTTTTATTTAAAACCTCGACCTCCCTTATTTCCAGTCGGATTGCCTATTTCTAAAATATTGTCTAACTTTTTAGAACCACTAGAGAAGGCAAGCAGCTGAGACTTAGAATATTTTAGATCACTCAGAAAGTTCTTAACCTGAATTTCTAAGGTCTCTTTCTCAGTTGTCAACTCGCTGACTCTCCTAGAGGACTTCTCAAGCTCAATGGCGAGGTTCTTTACCCGAGTCTCTAAAGTTTCATTCATGAATTTCACTTCACTCAAGATCGAGGTAGATTTCTTAATGTGGGCTACTAACTTCTCATTTTCCAATTTAAATTCCTTATTCTTCGCATTTAAGGCTTTATTTTTAATAAGAATCTTAAGACTCTCCTCATACATCTTATCATAAGCCTCTTGGATATCTTCATCAGTCACAAACTCTTCATCAGAATCATCATCACTATCTAAGTCCTCTTCTCTTTCACTTCCCCGGTCAGATCCATTCTTAATTCTCGTACTAAAGACTATATTTTCAACTTTCCTCACGAGTAGATTTTTCACTCTGATTATCCGAGTTAGACTCGTCATCAGTGAGAATAACATTCACAGCCTTATTCGAATTTCTCCTATTGCTCGGGCACTCATTCCTAATATGATCATAACCTCGATAGTTATGACATCTCACAGATTGAGATCGCCTTCTAGACTCACTGGAATCACATATCTCTCTTTAGGTTTCTGTTTATTACTAAACATTTTTCGAATTTTTTTAGCAAGGTAAGCTAGCTCCTCATCATTAGAAAAATCTGAATATGAGGACTCCCTATGACTATTCCTCACAGTGTTTAAGGTTAAAAACTTATCATTTGTCAGTTTAGCTAATGTCAGCTCATAAGTTTGGAGAGATCCAACTAGCTTTTCCATCTTAATAAAGTCTATATCCTTACTCTCCTCAATAGCATTGATTTTCGACCTATATCGCTTTGGTAAGGATCTAAGAATTTTACGCACTATCTTAGGTTCGGGGATTCTCTCTCCTAGGTTAAAGCTAGAATTCACAATGTCAATTAAGCTCGTAAAAAACTCATCAAAAGTTTTATTCTCTTTCATTCTAATCTCTTCAAACCTAGTGGTCAGCATTTGCAATTTTTAGTTCTTAACAGCCTGAGTTCTCTCATGTGTGGTTTATATAATATTCCAAACCTATTTGGCTATCACACACATAGACAGCTTCCTAAACTCTTCCAGGGATACAGCCATAAATAAGGCATGTAAGGCTTTACTGTTACAGTTACATTTATCTAAGGTTGCTATAGTTATGGGAGTGGGGGAAACTACGTTGTCTATAGTTATACTAGGAACACTCCAACCATTCACCACACTCAACCAAATCCGTTCATTCATAGATTTTAAGAACGCTCTCATCCTAACTTTCCAATAAGAATAGTTAGTGCCATCAAAGTATGGCAGGACGGACAATGAACTACTCATATAGACAAATTAAGGCCAGGAATCAAAATTAGTTTCTGATACCAATTGAAAATTATACAGTTTACTAACTAATTTTGACCTTACATGTGGAATTACGCTAATTAAAGTAACAAGTCACTTTTAATTAGTTGCTAGATGGTTAAGCATACAATTCAATTTTTCTAAGTTGAATTACCGCAGTGGTAATATTTGGAAATTAATAAATAACACAAAATTTGATGACGGAGAAACCCAACTGGATAAAAACTCTAGAACCAAGATAGTTACCTCTACTATAGATAATGTGGGTTATTGTTCAATTCCAAACTAGTTCCACTAGTTGTTGTAAACCTTGTCCAAGATTAGTTGTTCCTTCCAGACTCACGATCTGCTACCGTAGATACTAACTAGCCAACCTGTTAGATCTCTCGATCTACCTCCTGTAGCTTTCAAGATCCGCTGTAAATTCCAAACTCACACTCTTCTACCAAGATTTGTTGTATCAGTCTTACAATCTTCTGCACACGTCTCTTCCAAGTGGATACCCAAGAATCACATATTCCTGTTTTTATTCATGCGCTTGAATCCATTCCTTAAAGTTTTA
Source organism: Fraxinus quadrangulata (assembly GCA_903798255.1). NCBI lineage: Eukaryota > Viridiplantae > Streptophyta > Magnoliopsida > Lamiales > Oleaceae > Fraxinus > Fraxinus quadrangulata. The sequence continues at coordinate 48,578 of CAIGRB010031479.1, read as the reverse complement.
AGGAAGCCAGGTATTTTGGATTAACGAATCTTGATGTTTTTCCAAAACTCGGTTGTCGGATCACAAGAATGATGCGGATGAATCAATCAATGAATTGCCTCTTAGATCTCTCAAATAATGATATGAAAGTGTTTTGCAATGGTAGCACACTCAAGCAACCTTCTGAACTTCGCCCTAGACATTTGTATTTATAGTTGGGAACGTTTAGGTGTTATGGACCGTGTAAAACTTTTTAAAATCGCAATTAGGATTTTTCCGGATCGACCGTCGCTCGAGCAACATATATTCTATTTTTGTCGCTCGAGCAGCGTCCAGACGATAGGCTAGCGAAAATGCGGCGCTGTGTTTCTCTTCTTTTCATGCTCGAATCTTAGACCTCATAATTCAATTTATACAAATTGTATTCTAAATCTTTGATTTTTACAACACATTATAAATTAATTATTTTGTCCATATAATCGCAAACTTTAAAAACCTAACAAATTTAAATAAATGTTGAAAAAATCAACGGTAAAATTAACTGTCACATCATTAAATGTTATTAATGTGTAAACGTAGCAAAAATGTCACCTATATAAGCAACAAAATCTAGTACAAAGTACGTGTTCAAAGCATCTGTCGTGTAAGAAGAAATGTCAATTTCATCATAATTACGGAACAATATGTATGCTTCCAAGAGTATACAGTTGTGCTTTCCTTAAAGTAAAATACTTGAACCAAATGTAGTAAAAATAAATATTTTCTCTTTATCGATTTAAATATCATCACATGGTTTATATATGATGTCATATTTGCTAAACTCGAGTCTTGTTATTGCCTATTTATAAAAATTATACGTAAAAAGGATTTGTTGACAAAGTGTAAGTAAATAAAGGTGTCTCTCTCTAGTAGATTATATATTTAAATAAGATAATTCAATAGCTCAACTCTATTTATTTAAAATCATTTTTTTCTCAATTTCATCTTTAATCACAAATTTTTCTAAAAATAATAATCTTGTATGTAAATTCAAAAATTTTCTCTATTTTTTAATAATAAATTTTCTAAAAAATCATTTTTTACAAAATTTATTCTTGAAAAATAGACTGTAGTAGGGACTTAAAATTCTGGTAGATTAAAGACTAGTTTAGCAAGACTTTTGAAAAATAAAAAATTTCTTCTAAAATTAAAAATTTGTTTTTGATTTTGTTTTGATAATTTTCCAAAAAAATTGTTTTGTATAGTTAAAATCCTCTAAAAACTTTTATACAAATAGTCGAAACAAAAACATAACTTTTGCCAAATGAATCCTGGGTCTATTTCACATACACTTTAGAGATTCGTGTCATGATATACAATGAAGTGCTATAATTGCGGTCAATGTAGACCAACACTCCTTTCATTTGAATATGTATAGGAAAATATGGCAAGGATTTATGATATATATGTGGGCATTGTTAGGGGATCTTCAACCCTTGCACCATTTTTCCCCATTTTGCATAAAAAATTTGGTGAAATCCCTCTCCAATTCAACACCATAATTTGCACTCAAATGGTGCAACACTTTTCACTTAACACCATTTTGTACCAAAATGATTAATGTCCTTTTCGCCCCTCTTTTCCATGTTAAACCAAATTTTGTTGAGTGCATTTGTTTCAATTTTTAGCCCAAGTTTGAGTTACATTAAAAATTTTATTCTCATTTTTCTAATTATTTTCAATCACACATTCGTCAATAAAATAATATTTTCTATTACATCAATAACTTTTTTTTTTCAACCACACATTTCCATTAATCTACATTTCAAAATACATTTTTCAAAAATAATGTGGCTCAAACACACCCTTCATATACAACAAAATTTAATTCTTTATTATTATTATTATTATTAATTGTACTTATTTTTTCAAATTTATTAATGTATTCAACGTTATCGTTAATGAAACATAATTATTTATTTAGTAATTTATGTAGTAATAAATTAAATAAATAAATAAATTTTTTAGATAAATAAATCGCTGAGAATGAAAAAAATAATTAAACACTATTCATTTGGTACAACTTTTGGTGTAATGGATTTGGGATGATTTTTAGTTTGATGCAAAAGTGATTATGATGTACAAAACTTATCTTAAATTATGATGTAATATTGGAGATAGTCTTAACCATTTGATTGTGTAAGACAAAAAGAATTAGAAAATAATAATAATTTTAATTGGAAATTCAAATAATCGCTAGAGCCAAAGACTGACCACTGTTTACTAAACCGCTACCTAATTTCTGATGTTCATCTGTCCAATCATTCTTGATTATATTCACATTTTGTTTCTAAGCAATGACAATTGTCTAATGAAGATTCGACGTTGATAGTAGTTGATATCATTACTTCTTCATTCTAGCTGTACCTCGAAAATAATAATATTATGAAGAGAGGAAAAATGTTTTTAATTTTATTTTTAAAGAAAAAATGCAGACCAAGATTATGATAATACACACAAAATTTGTAGAGAAATAAAATAATCAAATTAGAGAAGAAAAAGTCAAGAAAAATGAGAAAACATAACTCAAATATATTTTTTACAATTGGTAGATAATGAGGAAACAAGGCAATAAGGCACGTGTATCAAACACCAGTAACTCGCCATTATCCCTACTCACCGAGTCGTACCTATCTCGCCCTTCCAGCACCGAGTCGAACCCGAGTTGCTTCCCAATCCGACCAGCTATAACTCGGCATACTAACATGGCCCGCCTTCCCCTGCCACCACCGGCACTCTCATGAGCCTCACCACTCCCCGAAAATGTACAAATTGCCGTGCCTTTCCAGCCGTTAAATGACCAAGCGCCACCACCCGAATCATACGCGCCGCCGTTGGTGGGTCCCAAGCAGAAGAACCTCATCACTTCATTCCCATCAGCAACGCAACGCGCATGGTCATCACCGACGGCGGCACCACATCCGGAACTCGCCTTGGATTTCACCATCTCTCTATACTCCTCAAACCGGGTCACAGTCCGGGCCAAATTCTGCACTTTAAAAATTGTTTCAATCTCACCAGAGAAATTCTTCGGCCCCCAGCTTGTATGAAAGATAATCTCCACCACATTACGTGAAGGGTACCCCACCGGAAGCTCAGTGAGGGCAGGAAAAAACGAATCTTTAACATGCGAATGCAGGGTGGAGACGGTGGTGCGTGTTCTATTGGTGGTATGGTGTGCACCGGGTTCGGGTTTTCTTGAAACGGGTTTTTTGGATTTGGTTACTGTATCTTTGGTGGCGGAGTTTCTGCAGCTGGTGGAGGTCGTTAACCGGTGGTACTGGTGGTGGTGGTGAATTTTGGTGCTGTTATGGTGGTGGTTACTGCGGAGGTGGTGATTCTCAACGACGTCGTCTGATGCTTTTGACTTGCAATTCAATGACTTCATCCATCCAGTCGCCATTAACGACCTCTTCAAGCTTTTAGCGTCCCTTCTCCTTCTCTCTCTCCAGTTCCAATCTGTATATATATATCAGTCTCTCTCTCTCTCTCACAATATGAGGTTTTAACGAGGTGGAAGAACGGAATGGAGAGGACATGGCGCGATATTGAATGCGAACTTTAATAATTGTGTAGTGACGAGAATACCCTCATGAGAGATTCATTTCTAGCGTGAATATTACTCTTTCGACATGGAATTGGTATTCTTAAAATCGTAAAGCATGATTAGATGAAGATACGAAACTTCAAACTTTAAGAGCTTAAACGAGCTTAGACGTATTTTCTTATTTTTAATCATTTAAAAATAAAAATAATAAACATCAATTATCTAAAATTATAAAATATTATATTTACTTAATAATTCGTACTATTAGTTAATTATAAAATTTTCAAAATACAAATACTAGAATTCCGAGTTTCAGGTTTCAACTAGACAAAACATATTTAATAAATCTATAGGAACTTTATATATATTTTTGGAGTTTGCAACAAAATAACGAGTCTCAAAATCATAATTACATAACGTGGATAACACTATAGCTTAAATCTTATTTACCTATTTAGATAAAATCATTTTTAACTTTGAAATTAAAGTCAAATGAATTTTTTTTAAAAAAATAAAAAAATTTAATAAACTAAAGTCAAATAAAATGTTTAAAAAACAGAAAAAATTAATAAAACGCGCCTAGAGAAAACGAAAGAGAAAAAAAAAATCAATCGTTTAGGAATTGAAAAAAAAAAGCATCTAAAAGCGAAGCGAAATATTTTACCCGAGCTTCGAGTTTAGGCGATGAGTAGGCGAGTTTTTTAGAACATTGCATGGGATGGACATTTTATTAAAGTACGAATTTCATTAATGAGTTGATGAGCTTCCGAGAATTTATCGGATAAATTAATGAGTTGAGCATTCCTAGTCCACCAAGAAAAATCGATGATTTCTTGGTCACGACCAATTATAGATAAAGATACAAGATTTCATAAAATTGTTGCATTACATCAATATAATCCTGCAAATATTGTATTAGAAATGTTTGATTGTTTATTTTCGTATGTCTAGTATTTTATATAATTGTTCAGTAATAATAATACAATTTTTTCTTCTTTTTGATTTTTTGAAATATTTGATCACCTAATTCTGTAAAACAATATCTTCGGACTTCACTACCACGCGCACCTCTCTTCAAAACTTCTTCCCTTAAATGTACCTTAAATTACGCATCGATGGCATCAATTTGAACGGCATCAATTTGAACGATAATATGAAAATGAACGAGGTGATGGTAAAGAAAGGAATGTGAGGGAACAAGAGACGGAAAACATGAAGTGATAAGGAAAGTGATGACTGATATGGTAACATGTGCGAACCACTCGTCAACTTGCATCATGTACGTCTTGGTTCACTTCTTAGACGAGTCGTGGGATAAGTCAACCAAGTTAAAAAATCCTATGCTTGTTAGCTTGCGCGATCGATGTGCAAGCTATACAAGTTGGCTAACTATGTAGGCTCACGAGCTACTCTATTGCTTGCCATAGAAGCTAAAGAGGAAAATTAATGGGATGAATCGAGCTTGAAAATTTTCAAATAATTTAGTTGACATGACCCATTGAAATCCTTGGTCACGAGTATCAGAAGAGGGGCGGTCGGCGAGGCCATGTGTACAAGTAGTATTGATGCAAGGATAAATTTTATATTGTAATGTAGGGTTACTACATTAATTCTCCAATGTTGGAGCATTTTTACAAGACTCTTTAAACTGATATGCTCTTTATTTTAAAAAGTCGAACTTTAAATCTAAACTCCAAGTAATTCTTTATTTTAATTTTTTAAAATATAGAATGAGTTCGATTCTCTATTAGTATTTTTATCAAAATTGTATTTAATAAAATTGCAAGTTTCAATGCTCTACTGCTTAAATTGTTTATATTATATTTAATATTTTAGCTTTTGACATCAAAACAAATATTGAGTAATTGAAAAAATGAAGAAAAACAATATATGAATGTTGGAAAACTAAAAAGAAAAAAAATAAAGTGTTAGTATATAAAAAAATTACTTTTTATATTTAAATATGCTCTATGTTGACAAAAATGCTCTTTAAAAATAAAAAAATCTCTTGAAAATATTCTATTGTTAACAATAAGTTCTAAAATATTCCAATTTAACTTTTAAAAATAGAGTGAATTTGGCTCTCCGAATTTTGAGAGCTAAATTCACTATCAATTCTTACTTTATAATAATTGCATTTAGCCTATCTTTGGTACAATTAAAAAAATTGAATTAAAAAATCTCAAACATTTGGGTTTTTATGTAGACTCCTTTCATTTGTGACAACCATGGTCATAATCCTTTCAAAAATTCACACATTAATTCCAAATGAATGGATTCATTTGACTTTTAGTTGACCAAAATAGTAGCTTTGGACACAAACGATCTTAGCATCTCGTCATCTTTTCTCACCTCTTTTATATACGTGACATGAATGTCATTTGCACTGACGTAAGCATGTTTAGAATAATCTTATCTATTATCTAACAATGTTTTGTTGAAAACTTCACTTCCGTTGTTTGATAACAGTTGCTATTGGAATGCACTGGAAAATGTGAGAGACTCCACTCTTGAAGGTCTCTTTATCAGCCAATCATATGCGCTATCACTTCACGAAGTTTTTGCATCCAATGTTTGTATTCAACGACAATGGTTACCTTGGCCACTCGCCAAAGAAAATCCTTTAGTAGCTTGCTCTTGAATCCAACGTTGAAGAAGTTCATATACATATGGCGTACGCAAAATCAATGTTTTATTTTCGAGAATAACTTCTCACATACGTTTTGAAGCCCTTTTCTGATTGTCTATCATCAATGTCCACCTCGCCCATTGTCCATTTCAATGTCCTCTATCAGATACTTCATGAACCAACTTCAAGTTTGTATGTTCTCCTTTTGTACCACAACATACGCCACGAGGTAGATAAAGTCAATAGCGTCTTGTCCTACTGTCATTAACATAATTCCATCAAATCAACCCCTGTAAATGGCACCCTCTACACCTATCACTATTCTACAACCAGTCTTAAACCCGAATTTGCATCCACTGAAGCATATGTATATGCCTCGGAAAACTTGCCCATTCAGGGCTATCATTATGGTTGATTCCAGGTGTACCTCCGCAGCATAGTTTCTCAATAGCACAAATTGTTCCCCAATTTTACCAAATAATAATTCCTGGGCATATATTCTCATTCTGCAAGCCATGTTTTTACTAATCTCCATCTTCGAATCCTCCTTCACAGTCACCAAAATGGATTTTGTTTTCCATTCAAGATTTGCCTTAAACTGTTCAATGTATCAATGTGTCAAAAAATATAGTTGCAATGTCTATTTTGTTGGCTCTGTGTGCAAGTGTGATCGACTATGAAAGACTTTACCAGCACTGTCCCCGTCTTATTCAACTTCGAATCCCATATCCTCCAATTATACCCCAATTTGGAAACTCCTTGAGCTCTATTTTATCATTACACCTTAACTTGACATTGTATCCATTCAGAGCACCATATGTTTGCACTACCTTTCAAAATTCTTGCATTGAACGAAACATTTGTCTAACCTCAAACTGCGAACCCCTTATATATGTCTCAGCCAAAAACTCTGAAAAGCAACAACCAACCTCTTTATCTGATGAACAATCTAACAATAGCTCTTCCGATAATGGATACTCCAATTAACCCTGACATCCTCACTATAGGCATTGTTGCTCCATCATGTTTAATCTAATTTCGATACCATCTACGACATTGCGATCATACAACGTATCATTTTCGTCGGAAGCCACGTCAACATCGAATTAACAGAAATCTTCCTCATCTTTGTGAAGACCAATAAAATAATTAGGGATGGCAGTGGAGCGGGTTTTGGGCGGGGCACCCCCATCCCGCCCCGCCCCGCGAAGACAATCTCCCACCCCGCCNCGTGCCCCGCCCCACATTAGGCGGGGCGGGGCGGGGCGGGGAGGAGATTTACCCCGTTTATCGCCCCATTTAATTTTTTTTTAATTTTTTGTATTATTTTTTGTAATTATTTTTAATTTTTTAATTTTTTTCTTTTGCACGGGGCGGGGCATCCCTTCTCCGCCCCGCCCCGCAACCCGTGGCGGGGTGGGGTAAATTGCCATCCCTAAAAATAATGAATAAGCCAAATCAGAAAATTAAAAGGAAATAAGAAAGATAATTTGACCAGATTCAATTACATAGCCTATAGAACACAAAAACCACTATAACATATTTCTTACAATATAGAACCTTAATACATCATAAAGAATAAAAAAAACATACGCAGCCATATTCATTTCTATACAAATGCAAAAAAAAAGAAAAAAAAGCCATAGCTACTTTTAACCACTAGTTCCAGCTGGAATTAGAAGATACCACATATTGAAAATGTATACATTGTATGCGAGAAAGTTGAAAATCATCAAACTCTTAAAATCACATATAAAAATCAAAACCACATATCGAAGTGTTCATTAGATGAAATCATAAAATTTACCACCATCTGCTCCATCCATGCTTGCAAATTCAACCTCCTTTAGATGTGATACAGATTAAATCAATCGGCGACCTTCAGCATTTTATTTGTAAGATTTTGGGGATAGTATGTCGGTTGTGGTTGGGTGAGATATAGTTGTTTTACGGGTGAATATCACCAAAAGTTGGGTGAGATATAGTCATCTTCCCAATCGTGAATTAGGGTTCTTTCCATGGCTCGTGAATTGGGGTTAAATCAATTGGAGGCTCTGAAGTGTCATTCATGTGAGTGAAAGCATTTTTTCATGGAAGTAACAATTCAATCGTGGGCTGCATTTGACGTCACATGTTGCCACGGGGGACGCCATCATGCTACCTTAGACACCAATGAAACAGTGATTTGTGGAGTCATGGATAGAGCCAACTTCATGTAAGTTCAGTGACCTCCCGATGCAGAACAGAGTTCTGTGACCATAACATGATAGAATTAAAGCTCAGTGAGTAATGAAACGTTTTACTCAACCCCTTACCCTAACCCTAAAATCAGCGCCACCGCCACATGGACACCAACCCAAAACCACTTTTGTTCTCAACTTCTTGGATATCGATTTACAAGCAAAAACTTTCCCACTTTTTATCTATGCATAAATATGTAACCCCAAATTCACCATCGTTTATGGCAGATAGTACTTGCTTCGTTTGCGCCGCTGTGAACTCTAGCGACCAACGCACCTATATTGAAGAGAATGAGACCGGGCGATTTTTACCCAAATGCAGCCACTCTTTTCACGTAGAGCATATTGATATGTGGTTTCGATCATGTTCTACTTACCCTTGAGTTCAATGGCGAGTTACAACTGAGTTCACCACGGATTAACTCATATAGCTGGTCTTCTTGTTGAAACTTACATTCTTTAGGGAAAGTGAGATAAACTCTAAAACGATGGTGAGTTTAATCTCGGTAATCTCCTTGACGTGAGTGGTGTTTCGACTTCCTGAAACGGTGTTTGCTACGTGGAAAATGAGGTCGGGGCTTTCTCACCCATTGTACCTCCGAAGTGAGAATCAGTAGGTGCTTAAGGAGAGTAGGAGAAAAGTATATTTTCATTCCAATAAAAAAAAAAAAAATCGAATGGAAATCAATCTAGTTCAGTTTTCACCAATTCAACGATCATCGCACATTATAATGAATGGATCGTACTGCATTTCGTAACCATCCACGAGGATTAGTTTGACTGGCTTGATTTATCGCTAAAAAGGCTAAAAATAAAAGAATCACCAAAATAATTTGACCTCGGCAAAATAGACTTAAAACTACAACATACATCTACCGTTACTACCAAATTTTACTCATATATTATTTTTAGTATTTTACGAACAATTTAATTGAGTAATTTGTAAATATATCAATGAGAATGTGCGGTGTTTCTTAATTTTAAATCGTATTAAATTATCAAAGAAAAATAAAAGTAGATTATAGGGATATGAACTGCAATATCGATGGTTAGCAGGTCAATCAATTCGGAAGATAGACCACTGGGCTCAACTGGACCATATTTTTATATAAAATAGTACAAAACTAACCGACTTACTCATTTAACACACCTAATATAATATTTAAGCCATCATCGTTATAAAAAAAGTTATTTGTACTCATTTTACACATAAAAATAACTATACAAGAAAAAATAATCAACACAAGCAGTCATTTTACAAATAAAAATAATGATAATACTTTGGGCAATACATAACTTTCGAAAAAAAAGGAGGAGAGAATGCAGAAAGATTCGATCAATAGTATTCCAATATAATGTTTTCTTATCAAACTCGAGTACTCAATAGAACTAAATTCAATTTTATAGATCATTAAAAAAAAAAAAAAAATCTTCACGGACTTGAGTGCCGAAAAATGAGAACAATATATTGATCGATGAAAATTGATGGAGGACTATGATGCAATTTTATTAATAAAGAAATATGCAGATCCACGTGTCTAGTCAAAGAACTCAAAATCATAATTAATGTAGCTATATGTAGGGTTGGTTGATATTTATTCAAGGCCAATTGTACTGAAAGCTTCTTGTTTCTAACTAACTTGAATGCTATCAACCTTTTTGTTCCTTACAGAAAAAGCAAGTAATCGGCTTGATAATGTGTGTTCTTGGTAAAACTGAGATTTCAAGAATGATTTCTTTCTTGAAAGATCGTTTCGCTAGGTTTGGCCATTATATATTTTCTTAGGAATTTATAATAATAGGAAAAAAAAAATCGTAGTCACGATCCTCAACGTTTAAGATTATTAGCCCTTGAACCATCAATTTTCTTCATTTTTTAATCCTCGCACTTCCCAAAAATATTTGAAATTGTTTTGTCAAATATATATATATTTACTAACTTCCTATACGATCAATATTTATAAAAAAAAAAAGTAAAAATAATCAAAGATAGAATCTTTTATGGGAGTTTGAAATCAAACAGATGGGGTGGGAATAGAAGATCAGAAAGAGAATAGAACCTGGCCAAAAGATAAAAAGAATGCTTCTCAAAAGCACTGAAATTTAAATCTATTCTCCAAGTGACACTAATAGTTACAAAATGACAACCACTTTTATTTATTCTTTTTTGATGTTATCTAGGAGTGGGAGACCAGTGACACTAAACTAAGGTACCAAACTGTTCAAAAATTATGGCTTTTCATTGGGAGAATGGTCCATAGTTTCACTTCAAGGGGACAACATTGAAATTTTTAATAAGACTATTATCAAAATTTGTCCAACACAAGTTGGCTCAAAGTTTTAGTAATTTTAAATAACATGCATTGGTAAGAATTAAATTGTCAATTTTAAGTTCTTCGAATTAGACAGATAGTCCTTTTTCAAAATTAGGATGGAGATGTTTAAGAAGACGGTTGATATATATTATTGTCAATAGCAATTATCCTTCACTCAAGGACGGATTGAGGGGGCCTTCCCTAGCTAGGCTTCTAGTCAAAATTCTTTTTAGCCTATCTTAATTTGAAATTTTAGTTCGTGCACAAGTTCAATCTATAGATTTTAGAGTTTGTGCAAATAACGCTATTTATCACTATTAAAAATTATCATAATATAATGTGAAATTAAATGATAAAATCAATAAAATATTTAATTGACATTATCATATCATATCACATTCCACATAAAGATCATATCTAATAGAGATAAATAGCATTATTCAAGTGACTTAGTGTGAAAAAATATTGCACCATTCATTAGATTAAGGGGAAATATTCAAATTTAGAGTGGTTTAGACTATTTTCAAATTGTGATTTAGGGTTTGTTTGGCATAACATATTTAATATCTCAAACTCATTCTCAATCACACATTTTTCCAATAAAATAATTTTATACGTAAACTCATAATTTTTCTCTTAGTAATTAATTGGATATAGTGATTTTACATGTGGATCCAATTACATATTAAAAATATCACGATATAATAAATTGATTAATTGGATATAATTCTTAAAAGAATTTACATTACATATAACCCATTATTGAAAATATAATTTATGTATTATTTTTCATTAGTGCAATATTGATAAGAACAAGATTAATGTTATGTAGCATCGTTGGTATTTAATATCAGTCCAGGTGACATCACTAGTGACGTTAAATTACAGTTTTAATGAAATAAATCACATGATTTCAATTTTAATCTAACCTATTACGTAGTGTCATATTGAATAGCATTATTTTAAAAACAATCAGTGTGGTCAAAATAGTGAATTTGGGATTGGGGCTCTTCGCAGCCTTTGGCCTCACGCCTGAGAATCTATTGGGACAATTCCTTGAACGGTGTTAACTAAGTTGGGCAATTCTGTCCTTTATCTATCATTCCTATGTAAATGCTGCCTAAATTTACGAAAAAGTCAAAAGTTTTCTTTTGCAAATTCATTCTTGCTTTAGCCATGCATTCACAAGTGCACAATAAAACCTAGGTTACCACCACTTACATAATTTCATTCTCTCATTCAAACATGTAATTATTAGTTTGACAAAATTATTTCAAATATCGATGTAGGTTAGCAAGCAGTTAAACTCAGTCCATTAAAAAATAGAATTAACTAATCTTAAGCAGATGATCTAAAAATTTATTGTCCAACTATTCCTCGAATAAACTTTGGAGCTTAAGACATGTTCTCTTTATCATTTTAAATTCGTTTTCTACTTTTGATTTTTTAAAATAGTGAAAACGCTTTCTCTTTTCTATTAACGAAAACGTGTTTTTAAAAACAAGTTAAAAACTTACAAAGAAACCCAATTTGTCGTTTTGGATGTTTTCAGTTATAATCAAGTCAAAATTTTCAAAACGCGTTTTGGGTATTTTCAAAACAATTTTTCAAAATGTCAAAAAGAACACATTTTCAATAATCTCAAAATGGACACTCAATACACAAAACTCAAAATGAATTCAAAACTCAAAACACAAAACTAAAACACAAAGACAACAACTCTTAAACCTTTATCTCTGTTTAAAATTTTGCAATTTAGAGTTTTATCTTATTCGGAGTTATTTTTTATAAAGAACGACTCCACGTTGTCTAATAAATCAAATTAAACAAGTCTAACAAATCAAATTAAGCAAGTCATGAACCGTGAAAGCTAATTAGATTTTGTGTAGTATGCAATACTAAATAAGATTCGATTATAGAATAGACGAAATTTTAACTTATTAATACATTGTACTATTCGAGTCTTATAAACGAGCCATCAATGTCCTTGTTAAGTTGCTAAACCGACACATTTGCACCTTTTTCTTGACTTTTTTTCCTTGGTTCTTTAATCAAATTGTATATGTGGTGTAGAGTAAAAACTAAATAATTCTAGCGGCATGAACAAGTCCCCTTCCCTATCCATGCAATACAGACCCCTTCCAACAACACTTTTTGTACCTATAAATTCATCCCTGCCCCTTCCACTTCTCTTTCATGTAATTCTCTCATCTCCCTCCACAAGCCACCATTTTCACAACCCAAAATCACTTATTTTTCATCCCCAGTTTAAGCAAAATTATCGCCTTGGATTCCAACAATTGAAAAAACAAATTCCTCAGTTCTTCCCCTGTTTTTGTACAACTTTCTGAAATTTCCCTAACACGAACAAATATGTCATCTACTGCAAATGTTTGTCAAGTGTTACCATCTTCTTTGGAGCCTTCTTTAGTCGAACCACTAGCTTCGATGTTTCAATTGGCTCCTTCTAAACCCAACATATCCGTTCCAAGGACTCAGATGCCAAGTCTATGCAGTGAAGAAAATTCTCATGTCAGTTTAAACAACTATCCTAATGAAAAGAGCAAAATAAATGGCAAATTGGGTGGCTGGAATTCTGTAGAGTCACTCTCTAACAGTTCTAATGCTTCGATGAATATCTATGTGCATCCACTCGATAAGCGGTCTTCTTGTGCAATGAGCACAAAAAGTCTTGAAATGTGCACTGAGAGCTTGGGATGTGAGACTGGAAGCAAAATTAACGGAGGCATGGATGAATTTATTTCTCTTCTATCAATAGAGAGACAAAATCCCAGTGGAATTCGACGTCCAAAAACCAGAGAAACCTCCAAGAAAATGAGTAAAGCCAGCAGCTTTCCACCTCCATTGACTTCAATCACTGGTTCTAACGGTGTTCGAGTGAGCACTCATCGCGAAGGGGGCCGGTTAGTGATAAAGGCCGTCAATTCATCTTCTTGCAATGTTCATTTTCAAACTGAACGCGAAAATGGCAGGCTAAGGCTTTCTTTGCCCAAAGAAGATTACTGGCATTTTAACAAACACACGGAGGACGAGAATGAAGAAGAAAATGTACTTGATGAAAAGGAGGACGACGAAGAAGTCATTGCATATGAAACTGATAACGAGTCATCCGATCATAACAATGGCGAAGGAGATGATGAATCTGATTTCAATGGCGGATTTTGGGGGGAAAATGGAGGGAAAACTGGGTGTAAATTTGGAAGTTCAGAGTGGAGCAGCAGCAGCAGCAGGTGCAAGGAAGATGGCAAGAGGATGCCAAGTTTGCATTTTTGTGTGGTTATTACCTAAAAGCTTTCTTTTGGAGCTTGCAGCTTTGGAAACTGGACCCAAATAATAATAATATGTTGTTTAATGTCTGTTTTACTTCCCAACAACTTAATTGGTAGTTATTATGGTTACTAAATATTATTTTCGTTCTTGCTTTTGTCTACCTATGAATTTTATAATTAAATTATAATTATGCAAATCTCATGATATGTATATTTTTGTAAGTCATGTTCCAAGAGTTGGGGGAGGGTGGGCACTAACCTTAATAATTAGGGAAAATTTCAACACTGGTCCTCGATCTATATTCTGATCAACAAGTCGATTTTCGGCCTTTAAAATGTATCATAAATACTTTCAAAATCAATCTTCAATATATTTTAAATCTTCACATATTCACTTCAAAGTTTTGTGCACCAGCTCAAGCTACTCAAGTTTGGAAACAAAACTCACTTCATGAGGTTGGACGCGTGGGATTTACTTGACAAGTATTTTACGTTGTGATCGACTGATTTTGGAACTATAATAAAAGTTGGAAAAATGAAACTTAAACGAATCAATTCCCACTTGACTCATTCCTCTCTTGCTTGATTAAGAAATACTTCTTTCTAATAAGAATCTTTGGATCTCATACAGAATTTAATTTTTTTGGAGTGATGGTAGAAAAGTTGGAAGGTAAGTCATTCTTATTGTCACTCTACATAATTGTACACAGTATTTTCACCTCATACGGTTTCTCGTTCAATTCTTTTGAATTCATTGGATCCTTTTTCACATTCAAGAATCCAAAATTTGCTACTCAAATAATAAACTGAGGATGAACAGAGTAATTTTTTTGATTAATTAAGGAACAAGAGTTTGGAAGTTGAGAATGATGTCAAAGAAATAACCAACCGGGCAATGGCCAACTGCTCACACTGATGAAAGTGGGAACACAAACAACTTCATCAAAGAATTCTTCAAAGGTCTCATCACTTTCATGGGTCACATTCCATACACCCATTGCCCAATCAAACCCTTTTGATTCTTTCATCAACATGCATATTAAAGCACATTCATTGGTCATTTTAATCATTGATATCGTACATACTTCACCATCTTGGCTTTTCAATTTATGCGTCGGCAACTAAACTCAATAATAAATCATACAGAATCATAAAATCGACTCTAAACTTATTTGATAGTACACAAATTAAATATAATCCCTATAAGCCAAGAATTAATCTCAATGGGATCAACATTACGGTTATGAAGACAGCTGACAAAAATTCGACGTATTTTTTTTGGTATAACGTGCCAATAATTAAATTATACGACTTAAATTTGGAAAAATTGTATGCCAATTAGGTTTAGTGTACGTAGGCATAAAGGTTGTAGCCATTCCAATAGGTCCGCCAAAGCACCATAAACTTACATCGAAGTTATCGACTCCATGTGATATGCTTGCCTCTTTGAAATTTCTTGTTTGTTTTAACCCTTTCGAAGGCTCCTCATGTCTGTCAACAATAACTATATTTCACTAAATTAACTTTGTTGAGTCGAGACCATTGATTCTAAATATTTATATCCAAGTCAATGTGCAACCTATAAATAAGCTTGACTTGATGAGTTGACGGGAACTACTGCTCACTTCGACTAGTCAAGAATTTTCTTTTTTTCAATATACAATTGATGAAACCGCATTATTCTCCCGATCCAATCTATAAGACTATTGTTCGTCAGGCGAGACTTGTGAGAAGACAACACTTTTCCATCATTAAATTTTTGTACTCATTTTGCATATTTACAACTTGGATTCACCAAAATGACCTACACTAATGGACAAATTCCAGCCATGCAAACGTTGTACAAGATTAAGGTGTGGAGAGTGGTCCTAAGACTTAGNCCCCCCCCCCCCCCCCCCCCCCCCCCCCCCCCCCCCCCCCCCCCCCCCCCCCCCCCCCCCCCCCCCCCCCCCTTTTTTTTTCCTTTCAAATTTAGATATTTTGGAGCATTCAACTTGAGCATGCTATTTAGATATTCTAACAAGTATAAACACATGCTATGTATATATTTTGTCACAATTGTTTGTCGACTTCAACGTACTAAGAATACCTGAAAGGATTCAGACGAGAAGTTATCTATGGTAGCTACATTCGATGAACCAGACCATCTCTCACCCATTCTGTACTTCCAAAAATGTTAACAGGGGAGAGATTTTTAGTGAGACAACACTTAAATAGACTTCTATTTGCAAACACATGATTGAATAATGGCACAAGAAAAAGGTCTCATATTCATTGGATTTATTATCCTATTAATTTTGGAGTCATTGTCATGGCAACCTAGCATTTAATTGTCTTAGTACAAGTTTTTTTTTTTTTTTTTGAGTCATCAATGGAGGTCTCCCAAGCCTTGATGTTCGAATTGACTAGACAACAACTCCTCTATTCGCATGAAAACATAAGCATTTATTTCATATGCTTTTATCCAGCCCCTATAGTAATAAAAAAACTGCCTCCTTCCCCTAGGTTTTTAAACTGGCAGCTATCATTATAAATGTCCCTTGACTCTTGGCTGCATCAAAGAAAAATGTTAAATAATCAAAAGTTTTATTTGGCCCCAATTTGCAAGCGTATAGCTTGGTAATTGATCAATCATGTTGTTCTAAAACAGACAAGATATCAGAATTTTTTCAATATCACATGTTGTGAAACAAATTATTGGATTAAGATATTAAAGTTATATGAGATAATAATGAAGTAGTTGATCAAGTAAAAGAATAATAAAAAAGACAAGAAATATGACAGATGCATTAAGATATTATATTGACTCAAGAATAATGAAAAATATAGAAAATTACAATGGATCCTATAATTCTAGTAATCTATTTTCTCACATTATAAAATTGTATAGAAGAACCTAGTATTTATATGGAACGTGTAGGAGATGTCCAAACCCTCTTAGTAGAGTTGTTGATGAAGTAGGATGTCAAAAAATCGAGTCCAAAAAGAAGTAGGAGAAAAAAAAGAGAAAAATTTTCCATCCCAAATTCTTTTTAAGTTCAATACCAATTTTCAACTCCCAATGAATTTTCAAAATAAAACTTCAACTTGGCATAGGATTTCATAGCGTTCCAAACTGAATTCTCCTTGACGTGCACTTCAATTAGAATTTTTTAATACTTTAAACACTTTAACAAAAGAATTCGGATCACACCCAAATTCCAACAATTTTCACATTGACACGAATTCCACTAAGAAATGAACTGACTTCTTCAATAATAACTAAAAAATAAATTTCTCCAACAAAACACAATATTCTACCTCTTCTAATGAATCCAAACACTACTCTCATAGAATTATCTCAGATTCTAAAAATCATAATGATTTTATAATTTACCACAATGGGCTGTAACACACCCAAAAGTATAATCAAACTCAAATACTTTTAAGGAAGACTCATTACTAGATTGTACACCTTCTACTCTACTTAAAGCATACTCAACAAAATCAATATTCACATACCCTTTTTCCCTAGGTCCGTTTCTAACAACTGAATATAATGACACCGTAGGTGATAGTGGCAAAGCGGCATTATCCATATCTCATGAACTCCATTGAGCAGTATTCTTCAAATCTGACCATTTATGAGCTCTTAAAGGTTTTGTACCAAATTGAACTGCCACCACAGTATTGAACCTATGCCTATTGACTTTTCTGAATTCTGCACGACCCTGCAAGGTGTATAACTGAGACCTTTTTTGTCCCTCCAATACAACAACACCCTTACAAACCTTCAAATCTCTACCTCCACCAAAGAACTCATAACCTTTTGAATTAAAGATAGACAACGAGATGAGATTCTTCTTCAAATTCGGAACATGTCGAACGTGACAAAGTATTCTAATTGTTACATCCAAAAGTTTCAATCTAAGTGTACAAATTTCAGCAACCCGACAAGATGCATTGCTTCCCATAACCACGACACCTTTGGAAACAGTTTCTTATGTAGCAAATAAGTCCTTATTAGGACATAGATGAAACACACACGTTGAATCGGAATCCAATCCTCTTCTGATTTAGACTCAATGTCAGAAATAGTTAAGAGATCTCTATCATTTACAATGTTTTTCGCGATATCTACTTCGCCCGAAGTATTTGAATATCTACTTGCAGCCATCATTTCTTTATTCTGTAATTTGTAGCAATCCTTCTTCACGTGTCCTTTCTTTTTGCAGTAGTTACAAATCTGATTACAGAATTTAGATTTCGATCTGCCCCTTCTAGAACCACCATGAGCAACCATACCATTTCTATCTTTGGCCTAAAAAACTAGATGCTTCATCTTATTTTTTGAATACAAAGCATCATACACATCTTCTATGGTGAGAGTATCACGGCTATATAAGATCGTGTCTCTAGATGAAGAAAATAAAGCGGGCAATGAATACAATAAGATCAAGGCCAAATCTTATTCACCATACTCTACTTCCAAATCAACGACGATCTCTTTAAATACAGTTAGGTGATCTTCCAATGATCCTCCTTCTTCCATTCGATGAGAGTATAAATGTTGCTTGTGGTTCAAGTTATTCGTCAGACTTTTAGTCATGTACAATTATTGAAACTTCAACCATAAAGCAACTGTCGAATTCTCCTTCAAAACGTCCTAAAGAATAATATTTGATAAATGAAGATAAATGTGAGAAACCATTTTTTATCCTTCCGTAATTTTTCCTCCGCGGTCAAAGTTACGAACATTTTGTCAATTCTTAATAACGCATCATCCAAAACCAATTGTGCGAGTACTATACGCATCTTAACCCGCCATAGCGAAAATCTAGTGCTCCAATCCAAAAGTGGAATGTTATTTCATAGACGTCATCACGAACAAAAACCTCGAACAAATCAAACACTATGCTCGTGCAGAATTGCTGAACCTAATTTATGATACCACTTGTTGTAAAACAAATAAGATACCATAATTGCTCTGATATCACTTGTTGTGAAACAAACCATCGGATTGCGATATTGAAATTATATGGCACAATAATGAAATATTTAATCAAGCAAAAGCGTAATAAATAAGACAAGAAATATGACAGATGAATTAAGAAATTTTATTGACTCAAGAATAATGTAGAAGAGAGAAAATTACAATGAATTCTATTATTTTAGTGATCTATTTTCTTACACTATAAAATTGTATAGAATAACCTAATATTTATAGGGAATATGAAGAGAACGTTCAAACCCTCTTAGTAGAGTTGTTGATGAAATATGATGCCAAACAATTGAGTCCAAAATGATGTAGGAGAAGAAAACGCGGAAAAATCCGAACAGAAGAGGCGACACCGTGGCGCCCATGCACTGCCGAAATCTTTTTTTTTTTTTTTTCAAATTGTTTTCTCCATTCCAAATTCTTTTTCAAATCCAATACCAATTTTCAACTCCCAATGGGTTTTCAAAATAAAACTTCAACTTGATATATTATTCCAATAGCATTTCAAACTGAATTCTCCTTGACGTGCACTTCAATTAGAATTCTTCAATATTTCAAATATTTTAACAAAACAATTAGGGTCACACTCAAATTTCAACACACGTCGTTTGAAAATTTAAAGTGTTATATGATCAATTCAAAAATACGAGTCAACTTAAAGTAACAAGAAAAGTTAACCATCTCTGCATTTATTTCATATTTCCAGAACTTGAATGGATGCTGTTAAATTCGAAATTATCTACTAAGCATCATTGCTTAGCATAATCTAAGCAAAAATGACATAACATATTAGCAAATTTGTGAATAACTTTATAATTTTTTCCATGAATTAGACTTTATTTGTTTGATATTATAATTGGTGTGTCATGTCACTGTTATTTGGTATAAGTTAAGCAACCGTGATTAGAATATCATTTCCGTTGTTCAATTATACTATATTATATCAAACATTGGAAAATATTAATATCTCATTCTTATTTTTGCTCATAAATTATTATAAGGATTTTGACAAGATATTGTTAAAAGACAGCCTTGGAGGCATGGAGTCATAAATGCATGTTAGGAGTTGGGGTTTCAATGTAATTTAAATTTAAACTCATCTTATATAAGTAAAAAAATATAAATTAAAATAATTAGAATACAAAATGGTTCAATAATTAATTAAAAGATTGAGATCCAAAACTTTATATTGGTTTTTTTTTTTTTTTTTCATTCTACACATGGTGACATTTTCAATGATTTTTCTTGAGATGCATAATCGTTTTGAGTAGATTTGGGGAGGTTGGAATGGGATATTACACCAATTTAGGGGTTATCAACATGGGGAATTAATTAGAAGGGCATGTTTGGGGGAGTGAAATTGGCTATAGTATAATTGCCTGTATGAATTGATTATAATTTCAACCTTTTGATTTGACTGTGATAATAAAGTACTTATGGTGAAAAAAAAGTTCAAAAGTGATATTTGAATATTAATTATATGATAGGTATGTGGTGTAATTTCTACAAAAATTAACTGTTAGTNCCCCCTTCCCCCCCTTTTTTTAAAGATTCAAACGACAACTATTCTTAAATAAGTTGAGAGTAACTGCTGTATTAATATATAATAGTTCAACAAAATAGTTGAGAATACACACAACATAATTTAACCTCTCTCTTTACAATTTGTAAATGACAAACTTTGTGTCATTACGTTACAGGAATTAAATTTTTATTTTATTTAAAAACTTAATAATCTAAACAAGGTCTCTATCTTGATACGATAACATTCTATCCAAATAATATCTTCTTCATCGACACTATATTATAGTTACCCAAATTTATCCTTGTCTTCTAACTTGATAGCATTGTGATCCAAGAGCATCATTGTCATTTGATCTAGTCGTGTTTTATACCAATGATGTCTCTTTTAGTCGACGACCCCATAATGTCCCATCCCGACGTTTAAATAACATTGTGCATTTCCATCGAGTATTTAGAGGCCGGTAGGATTATAATTAATTAGTTGTGACCGAAGTCACTTCATTCATGTAGATCATTCTTTAATCAGATCACAAGGATTTGGTATTATAATGAAAGATACAGGCACCAACAAATGTTTCCCTTTGTAAAGTTAATAAAATTCATTGATAACACACCATGTGTTTGTTACTCAGTCAACACATTAATTATGCAACTAGTGTAAATCATTACTAATTTTCTTAGTGGAGGATTCAAAATTCCTTTTATGCAACCAATTCTTTATCACTTAGTATATGACCATATTTTTCTATAGATGCAATGATTGAAAGAATTAGCAATTTGAAATTTTGTATGCCAGTTCACACCCAATTTGGTTATTAGATCATTACGAGATCGCAATTGCTCTTTGTGCTTAAAATTCATATCTACAGTAAACAAATTACACATATTGAATGAAGATGATACTATACTAGGGTTACTAGCAAGACCATCTATTGGTTCATAGTGAAAAACTTGATTTGTCGAGTTTTTTCTTAAAAGAAAAGAAGTAGATCCTTCTATATTAGTTCTCTCGAAGTACCCCAAGATGTCACTATAGTAAAGGATGAAAAGACGGAGAGAAAATAAACACCAACTTATCTTTAATAATTCAAAAGGTAATTGGCAGTGGTGATCGCGAAAGTGGTGACATGGGGTGGTGGTTTTGATTGACGTTGATGATAGTGGTGGTGGTTTATAGTGGAAGAAAGCAGCGGTGGTAGTGTGGTGGCTCGATTCCGAGTGTGGTGGTGCTTGGTGGGATGTGCTAGGATTTTGTAGGTAGTGCTTATGATGGAGGTAGCGGTGGCTATTTGGTGGTAGTGATAGTGGCACAGGTGATGGCAGGTGGTGCCGATATTGAAGGAGGTGATGATAAAAATACACAGTAGTGTTGTGACAATCGACGAAATGTGTGTACCACAATGGTACATGTGTTACACATTGTGTTATAAAGAGTAACAATTTTATTACAAAAAGGTGAAACAATGGTGTAAAAATAAAAATATTAAAAAAATAATTAGACAAAATAGTTGGGGAAAAAGTTTAGATAGTATTTTTCAGGGATCTTATCTAATTTTATTTATATGAGAGTATTTCATTTCTGACACTGAATATTAATCTAATTTGTTAAACCTAAATTGTGAAATCTTGTTGTAACATATAGTTGTTCATGTCTACCTTCAGGCCAATATAGCTCATTGTTACTTCAATTATTTTAAAAATTAGGAATCCCCAAATCGTTACACAGGATTGATAGTTCTTCTTCTTTTTTTTTTTTTTTTTTTTTTTTTTTTTTTTTTTTTTTTTTTTTTAAAATTTTTTTTTTTAAATCAAGTGTGATAGTGATTTTCTCTTCGCATAATTAGAATCTTTTACTCTGTTGAGACTTGTGGTAGTAATGTAGAAATAGGAGCAGTTTTCAATCTATTTCTAAGTGTATAAAATAGTATTCACGAGTCCCCATTTCTCTCATCTATTTAGGAAATAAGTATATAGTAATAAATAAAAACATACCTTGATAATTTTACAATTAAAGATATCTGAAATTTACAGAACCTCTTAACCAACATCTAAAAAGTGAGATAATATATATATATTTTAAAAAAAGGATCTTGAAAAAACTTTATTGAATGAGATTTTGGACACATTAGAATGTGAATATGATTTGACTAAAAATGAACTCGTACTTTTCTATTCATTAGGAATTTTTTTGAAACCAAACCCCTACT
>CAIGRB010031479.1:0-25025 GCA_903798255.1 Fraxinus quadrangulata | reverse complement strand
TTTTTTTTTTTTTTTTTTTTTTTTTTTTTTTTTTTTTTTTTTTTTTTTTTTTTTTTGATCTTCCCTAAAGACAATTACCACAACAATCCAGAAAATTTGTTAAAAACAAGAGGAATCTATGTAATTTTGGTTTTTGTAAAAATTCAAACAAAAAACAGAGAAGGCTAAAAAGTTGGTTATATGTGTAAAGAATCCAATAAACAGAAATTACTACATAACTCAATAAAATTACCAAAACTAATGTAGCAATATGCTGGAAATATGCAAATTCAAATTCAAAATGATCTTTGATGTAGATTAACATCAACAATGGTGATTTGGTGAATCATTCTCTGAGACTGAGATAAATTGTGTTCGGATATATTTTCTAGTAATTTTTATATTGTTGCTTTATCTTTTACCGATTCCTTGTTGATGTCTCCTTGATAATTCCGTATTCAATAGGTATGGGTAACTTGCTTAGTGCCCTTGGTTCGATGTGCTGTAGTACATGACGCCTAATGTATTCTTACGCTCCTAATTTTTGGTGACCAATTATGTTGCTGATTCTCAAATCCTCTGATTTCTAAAAATGTAATTAACATGATGTGTTTTTCAATGTTTAATTTGTTACTATATGAAATTGATAATCACAGTAAGATAATTTATTTGCATAAAAAATCTGATGAATTTCTAATCGAAGTCACCCTACGTTGTTTAAGCTCACATTGGGCTTCCTGATACAATTGTGTTATCTAATATTACACAATAGAACATCATCTATTTGATTGTTACATATGATGATGTGATTGATCACTAAATTTGATGATGTGATTGATCACTAAATTTGATGATTAAATTTGGCTGCTTGTCCTTGACTAGTGCAGCTTTACATTTCATCAGTGATATCATAAAATTCTTACGATTGATCACTGATTTTGATTTCGTACATCCAATGTCCCGGACCTCTTATATGATTTATTATTATTTGGTAATCTTGTTTCTGTACACTTTTTGCTATTTGGCACACAAGCAGTATATGAAAGACTTCTGAGTTGGGATGGTGATTGATGACCATAAACCCGAACCCAACCTTTTTGGCCCGATGTGATCCGACCCACTTGAGCCCACCTACGAGATCGAGGTTTATATGAGTTCGGCCTAAGTAATAGATCGGGCCATTGGCCTCCAACCCACTTACCTTCCTTGACCTTAACGTACGACTACTACAAATAGCAATCATATTCAGCAACAAACTCCCAACTTATTACAAATTCAAGTCTAACCCAAATTGCAGAGTTCTAATGCAATCCAAACACCTTGTATAACAAGGATAAGTACCACGGGTGATTAAATCCTTTTTGGACTCAACTTCCCACATCTATAAATATAGGACCAAACATTATTCTTCAGGTACGTTATCACTAATATTCAGCATACAATTTGTTACACAATTCCCTTTTCTAACTTAAGTATCGGAGGGGCGACGAGGACACACATCGACGCCTTTGTTTCAGGTATTGGAGACCGGAGCGTGCGGAGTTCGATCAGCCAGTAAGAGATCATTCAGGTGACGATTTTTTGGTAGCATCATTGGCACCGTATGTGAAAAGCGCTACCAGAAGCCATTGTTAATACACGTTCAGGACATGTGGCTCCCTCAAGTAGATCAAGGTGCTCAATAGTTTGTCCCTCAACATGGGGGCTCAATCACCCTCTGTGTTGGGAGGCCAACCTCAATCGGTATCATGGCCTCCACGTCGAAAGCTAGCATGAAAGGGATTTCACCCGTTGCTGTCTTATGAGAAGTCCCATATGTCTAAAGTATGGCGGGTAATTCCTCTGGCCAGCTTCCTTTGGCATCACCAATCCTTGTTCGAAGGTCTTGCAATATGATGCGGTTAGTTTCTTCCGCGAGACCGTTACTTTGAGGGTGTGAGACCGAAGTCAATCGATGGTCAATCCCTAGGTTGGTGCAGAAGCTTCTGAATTGTAAATTATCAAATTACCTTCCGTTGTCTGTTATTAGCACCTTCGGTATCCCGAACCCACACACAATGGATTTCCAGACGAATGATCTGAGCTTGGGTTCTAAGATGATTACCAAGGGCTCAGCTTCTACCCATTTAGTGAAGTATTCCACCGCTACAGCAACAAATTTCACTTGACCTCTTGCCAAAGGAAAAAGGTCCAAGAATGTCCACTCCCCATTGCTCAAAAGGGGCGGCACATGGGATGGAGGTTAGTTCCTCAGTGGGTGTATGTATCATGTTGCCGAACCTCTAACACTTGTCACACCTCTTCACATAGTCAGTTGCATCCATCTTCATGTTGGGCCAATAATATCCGTATCTTATCAGCTTGTAGGCGAGCGCGCGTGCTCCTTGATGATTCCCATAGATACCTTTGTGAACTTCTGCCAAGGTTTGGAGGGACTCAGAGGGTTTGAAACACCTGAGGTAGGGTAGAGTAAAACTCCTGCGAAATAAGACTCCTCCAACAATGCAGTACCTTGATGCTCTATTCTTGATGCTTCTTACTTCTCTGAGATTAGGTGGTAGGCTCCCATTATTCAAATACTCCAGTATCGGATCCATCCAAGAGGGTTCATGATCAATGTCCACGACGGTCGTCCCTTGATTGATGCTAGGTTCGGTCACCATCTTGATATGTACCGTTCTGTCCAATCAATCTATCCCCATGAACATTAATCTAGATAGCGCGTCGACCCTCGTATTTTCAGCTCTAGCAATTTTATTGATCTCAGAGCTTTTAAATCGTCTCTGAAGGTCATGCACCCTTAAACAATGCAGGCTCATCTTCTCATCTTTTCTCTCAAAAGTTCCTTCAACCTGGCCAACCACAAGTTGGGAGTCACTTAAAACTTTGACATGATCAAGCTCAAGGCTGCATGCAAGTTCTAGGGCTAAAATGACAGCTTCATGTTCTGCCTCATTACTGGTTGCGTCAAATTCAAACCTGAGCGCACATTGGATCTCGGTAGTTTTGCTTGGGTCAGTGATGATAACCCCGGCGCCCGATCCCGAACTATTCGATGCTCCATCTACAAAAATCTCCCAACTTTCCAATGTTTTGCTAGTGTTTTTCTCCTAGCCCCCGAAGTCTAGGGGTCAATTCTACAATGAAGTCAGCCAACGCTTGTACTTTAATCGCAGGACGTGGTTTGAACTCTACGTCAAATTCATCAAGCTCAATCGTCCATTTGAGTAGTCTCCCCAAAACCTCTAGTTTCTGTAGTATATGTCTAAGTGGTTGATTAGTGAGCATAACAATTAGATGTGCTTGGAAGTATTGACGCAATTTTCGGGCAGCTACAACCCAAGCAAGCGCGAGTTATTCCGCCAACGTGTACCGAGTTTCTGCATCCATGAGGACTTTGCTCACATAGTAGATGGGTCGCTGGACCTTTCCAATTTCCTTCACCAATACCCCACTTACCGCCTTATCGGAAATGACCAAGTATAATAGTAACGAATCACCGGGTTCTGGCTTGGTAAGAACTAGAGATGCTGCTAATGTCTGCTTCAGTTCCTAAAAGGCTAAATTACACTCCTCATTCCAGTCAAAACCTCGGCTACCTCTTAGAACCTTGAAAAATGGAAAGCATTTGTCGACCGTTCGGGATATAAATCTGTTTAAAATCGCAACCCGACCTGTTCATAAGCCCAATCTTATTGGGTCAAGAACACATCTAATGAAACAATTGGGCCAAATAGAAAACTCGAGCTTTTTTGATCCAAAGCCCGGACTAATTACCAGAGTTCGAGCTTAGTTAGCATGATTTGATGTGATAAGCTCGAGCTGTTATCGTACTAAATACACGAGCTAATATTACCTAGATTTGATTCGTGGTAAGCTCGGGATGTTATTCTAAAAGCTCGAGCTAATGGTGCCTTCAATTAATAAGTGACATGCTCGAATCGCATTCAACACATGAAAAAATTCAACACACCCGAACAAACAAATAAAAAGAAATAATTGATCTCATATTAATAAAAAAGGCCCAGAACGGGCAATGTACTTTACAATTTTCAAAAAAAAAAAAAAAAACCCCCATCAGCAGGATCCTCGCGCTCAGGAGTCTGGACCTCTTCCCCGTCCTCTTCATTACCATCAACCTCAGATGATGACAGCTCGAGCTCATTAGCCAGCTCATTGACAGATTTAAGCTCCTCGACCATGGGCTTCAAATCCTTAGGAAGCTTGGTCCTCAAGAATGAGTGAGCCACCTCAAGCCATATTGGTAGGAGCCCGACCCATATTGTCCCAGCAGTGTCTCGTACTCTCCAGATTTCTTGAACTTTTTATCTCAAGCTTTGGTCAATTGGTCTCCGAACTTTTTCTTGGCATGAATGAGCTCGAGCTTAACTTCCTTGGTAGCCCCTATCTGGTCTCGAACTTTTATGGTCTCGATTCATGCAAGATAGTGCTCAACCTCGAGCTCTCGAATGCGCCTATCCTTCTCTTCATTTTTCACCTCGAGTTCAGCCCTCTTGCTCGAGGATCCCAGACTCCTCAATGCCAGACCTCGGCCATACTCAGAGCTTGCATTATCAAGATTGTAAGCATCGAATCAAACTAAGTAATGACAGTAATAACCAAGTTAGAGGCCGGAGATAAACACTTACCTTCAAGGTCACGAGCTCGAGTTCCCTCACCCCCTCATCAGGATCGACCTCTTCCTGGTACTTGGTCACCAGGTTCGGGATCGACGGACATCGAGCATGCTCCTCCAGTGCAGAATGGGAAAGAGGATCGTCGTCCTCCAAGTCGATGACCACTGGAGTACCTCTAGGCGTGGAGGCACGAGTGGTTGGACGAGGAGAAGGAAGAGGTCGAGATGTTTGCCTAGGCCCACTTGGAACTCTGCTCGATGCCGACTCTCGAGCTCATTTCTTTCTTTTCGACAGGATAGGCACCTTTGGCTTCGGGCCTGAGCACATCCGATGAACGTTGGCAAGAAGGGCTGACGGATTGAAAGATATTTCCAAATTTGCAAGAAAGAACAAGTCATTTGCACGATCTTAGTTCGAGTTATAATAAGAAAATATTGAGTTCAGGCTTTTACCCTCGATTTTTCTCACGTTGGCAAGATCGAGGATGTCATCCTCGAACAGGTAATTAACTTTGGCTGCAAGGTGATCGTGGTTTACTAACCTCAACCTATCCATTTCCAAAACCTCGAAGTACGCCTGATCCTCATTAAACCTATCCTTGTCGGGGATCTCCCACATCGGGGTAAAAGGATGATCGGGGTTCGGGGCTTAACGAAAAAGAAGCGTTCTTTCCAACCCCAAAGAGAGCTTGGTGTGTCTGGTGTCGTAAACCCCCCTTCGTCGATAGATACACGAAGCAATTGTACCCCGGGGAGAATTTCAAGTCAAAAACCATCCTTAAAAGATCGACTCTAGGCTCGACCCCAAGACATCGACATAGGATAAAAAAATAAACTAAGCCTCCACCCGTTCGGGGCCAATTAGCCCGGACATATAAGAAATGAGGTCAAGAAATCTATGAAAAACGAGTGAAGGGGCCACCTAAGCCCAGCCTTAAGGGCATCCCTAAGAAACGTCATCTCCCCATCTCGAGCATTTAAAACGGTTTCGTGGGGTTCAGTGTCCTAATATTACAAAAAGGCATGACCTCGAACTCCCTAGCAAATTTTATCACGACATGCTCTTTATACTTGGTCGCTACTCGTGGGTATGTCAAGATTGCCTCGACCTCGGGATGCGAATCTATAGGTACGACCATGGGAATAATGGACGTACCTGCTACCTCGGGACTCCTAGTAGCCGAACTTCTAGAGGATTGACTACTACTACAACTCGACCTATCTCTACTGCTACTCGACATGAACACTGGAAATAAATAACTTAAAAGCTCGAGCACTTACCTCTTAAAGTTGGTCGTTCACAAACCCTTTAAAGCCCCGACCTCGATCTGCTTTTACAGAGATTTGAGAGTGAAAAATGAGGGGTGAAAAAAGGGGGGTATTTATAGGGGTTAGAGGAAGGTCAAAAGTCTCACAATCCTAACCCTTGAGGGAGCCACATGTCCTTCATCCAAGGTCCCACCCCTTTCATCTACACGTGTTCGACACATGGCAGCACAGTTGTCACGCACAACGGCCCAATAAGTTCGACCCTATCTGATTACTTTTTGGTGCATCGTGACCCTCGGCTCGAAGATAACACTTTCAACTGTGGCCTAGATGCACGGGGGCCTGTGACGACCATAAACTCGAACCCGACTTTTTTGGCCCGATGTGATCTGACCCACTTGAGCCCACCTACGAGGTCGATGTTTAAATGAGTTCGGGCTAAGTAATAGGTCGGGCCATTGGCCCCTAGCCAACTTACCTTCCCTGACCTTAACGTACGACCATTACAAATAACAATCCTATTCAACCACAAATTCCCAGCTTATTACAAATTCAAGTCTAACCCAAATTGTAGCGTTCTAATGCAATCCAAACACCTTTTATAACAAGGATAAGTGCCATGGGTGATTAAATCCCTTTCGGACTCAACTTCCCACATCTATAAATATAGGACCAAGCATTATTCTTCAGGTACGTTATCATTAATATTCAGCATACAATTTGTTACACAATTCCCTTTTCTGACTTAAGCATCGGAGGGGTGACGAGGATACACCTTGGCGCCTTTGTTTCAAGCATTGGAGACCGGAGCGTGCGAAGTTCGATCAGCAAGTAAGAGATCATTCAGGTGACGATTTTTTGGTAGCATCAGTGATTATCATGTGTGTTAGTGTTTATATATAGATGAAAACAATCTCAAAACTGACAAAATTGAAAGTTTGGAGAACTGATTTTCGGACAGAAAATATGGAAAAATCACAGTAGTAGATATGAAGAAGACGATCTTGAAAGGAAAGAGGTTTTCTTGGAATCCATTTTGAAATTTTATTGACTTTTACTATAATGAAGAATATGTCAATTGGGGATCTCGGGTGTGATTTGGGATGATTTGAGGTATGGGGTTAATTACTTAATTGGTCACTGAACTTTAATTAAGGTTATCAAGAGGTCAACGAATTTCAGAAGTTTCTTCGTTAATCACTGAACTTTGCAAAATGTAATCACATCCATCACTAGTAACTAATGAGAAAATTTTTGTAAAGTTCAATGACTAATGGGGAAAATTTTGAAATTCAATGATCCTTTGAAAATCTTGCACAAAGTTCAATGCCCAATTAAGTAATTAGCCAATCTTTATGGTTTTAGTCTTTTTTCTTCAATTTTTATTTTTCTATACTCCTACCCCATAATTTTATTATCTCCATCGTCAAACTTAAGAAAAAAATGGTAACCTTTATCCCGAGAATATTCGAAAAAGTTGTTTGTTGATCTCTCTAAGATCAAAGAGGTAATAGATGACAGTTCTATTGGCCACTTCACTTTAGATCGTCTTTCCATCAGGACATTCCTAAATAAAAACCAAATCTATTGAATTTTTAGTTGAAGATGTCTATGAATTTCAAAATTGAATACTATGAAGTGATCAATGATGAAGGGGTTCTCTTTTGAAATTGCTGATTGCATTAGATACTGTTATCTTTTTTATGTTAAAGATGTCAACAGGCAACCTTGGGGGTTACTCTCGGGATAAAAACTATTTTTATTTTTTAGGTTTGACAATGGTAGAATAAAATTGTGGAAATGAGAACATGAAAAAAAAAAAAAAAAGAAAAAAAGAAAGGAAGAAGAAGACTAAAAATACATAAAAATTGATTACTTACATGATTGGTCACTAAATTTCAAAAAATTTCTCATTATTCAATGAACTTTACAAATGTAATCACATCCATCACTAAGGATTTTAAAAGTTTCCTTATTAGTCACTGAACTTCACAAAATGTAATCTCATCCATCACTCAGTGATTAATAAGGAAATTTTTATAAAGTTTATTGACTAAAGGGAAAGTTTTTAAAGTCCAGTGACCTTTTTAAAACCTTATACGAAGTTTAGCGACCAACTAGGTAATTAACCCGAGGTAGGGTGGGTAAGGTATAGTAGGTTGATGTGGCACGTTGGTGGAGAGATATTAGCCTTCAGTTTGATTAATACGAGGAGTGATTATATTTGTTATCATTTTTACACCATATATTATAGTATTTTGGATTTAAAAAGGTGGAAATTACACTAGAGCATATATTTAAAGACCACACTTCAAAAATCAGACATGAAGTACATTTAATAAAAAATCATGTAGCAATGTAATATTTTAATTTTAATAATTATATTATGAATTAATATATATAACCACATCCCGTGACCCAATTAAACTCTCAAACTTTAATTCATCTCTCTCTCTCTCTCTCTGCCCATTGGTCGTGATCGTCGCGAACCGCTGCCATCGCCTCACCCAATCTCTTCTCCAACTAGTAACACAGTACCTCTAGCCAATAATACAGTGTCGACGTGCCACAATCTCTTCTCTGGCCCTCGCGTGGTGTTGCACCACTATTCAACGTAACACCACTTCGTGTGGTTCTGCGACAATGTGG
The DNA here is from genome assembly GCA_903798255.1 of Fraxinus quadrangulata. Lineage (NCBI taxonomy): Eukaryota > Viridiplantae > Streptophyta > Magnoliopsida > Lamiales > Oleaceae > Fraxinus > Fraxinus quadrangulata. Next base: position 16,492 of record CAIGRB010031479.1, on the reverse strand, counting down.
TGCGCTGTGCGGTGCACCAATTGATCATCAGAGGTGATGTACAACTCTGCACAATCACAGGAATTTGGTGTTGTATAACATCTCTGCACCGTTGTTGCGTTACGCTTTTGTACTACATTTGAGATCTGAAGCCAAAATTGGGTCTATGATCTCAGATCTGAACAATATTTCGTTCAATGCCAACACTCAGATTTGTGTGTGGTGCTCAGATCGCATCGCTGCAGCCAGTTCATTGTCGAATGTGAAATGGTCGAAAGTAAAATGGCTATTGGTGGGGTAGGTTGTTGAGGTTGTGCCTATGTTGTTGTCGATATGGCTGTGTTGGTGATGGTGGCGCTATTAGGCTGTGTTGGTGATGGTGGCGGCAAGTGGCTTTGGTGGTGGTGGCATATGACCAACTATTTGATTAATCTGTGATCAGTTATTTGGTTATTTGTGACCAATTATTCAATTGTAACCTAAAAATTTGATAATTTGTAATTAATTAATTTGAAAATATGTGACTGACAATTAAATTGTGATTCATAAATTTTTTGATTTGTGACTTATCAAAATCTTTTATTGTGACCATAAAAAAATCCGTGACCAATAAATTTGATAATTGTCATCAATAAATAAGTTGTGACCTAGAAGTATTCACATGTGACCATTCATTGTACAATTGTAGTCTTAATATATTTAATTAATAAAATATATTTAATTAATTGATTAATACTCGAGTTTTGAATTTTGAAACTTAATACTTGAAAATTGAATTGCCCCACACTTAATGTCCGACTTGTGAATTTTTCCTTAAAAAAACTTGCAAAGTAAAAATGGAATATTTATCTAATTTAATGTATTGGGTGTAATTTCCACAACAAATCTGCAAATGAGGACCATCTTTTGTTGGATCCTGGGTTCATTTCTGAAATAGGTCCAATTAGACAATTTTATTTTGGGAACTTGAAGATTTTTAAATGTATGGCCCAAAACTCTGAATCCCCTTTCAAAATAACTTGAACTCAAGGAAATGCGAACGAGTTAAAACTTCTTAAGATGATCTTTCAATTTTTTGAACCGCCGTTTGGAAATCACAAAATGTTAAAGCAGTCTTTGTGTTGAAGAAACAGAAGTATTTATAACCATTCTCATGGTATGAGTACTCAAATCAGCCAACTTGATCCAATGACATGGTGTCTTAATGAAATCCGATTTTTTCATTCGTAAACGGTTCATAATTATTTGTCATTGAAATTGTTCATCATGACTCAAAGTCACCTCCGTTGCCTCAGTCTCTCTCAACTGGGATGGCACGGTTTTAGAGCACATTTGGCTAACTTAAAAAAAGCTTACTTATGAATAAATAAGTTTTAAATAAATAATTTAATCAATCAAAACTAGAAACAAGATCTTGTTTTGACAGGAAGCCAGGAAGGTAAGATCTACCCAAATAGGTAACCTTTTTCAAGATAGCCAAATATGCCAATGTGGTCTAAAACGCAAATGTTTTGTTTAAAAGAAAGAAAGATGTAGCTTTTCGAGCATGATTTGGATAACCAATTGTATTTTCAGCAGGTTGATATAATTCAAACCTTAGCTTGCTTTCTGACCTTTTATATTTTTTTACAAAAAGAACTAGCTGTTGTACTAAACAGGTCAGTCACTACCCAATAGTCATTGCATGTCACTGTGAAGGTAAAGGCTGGAAATTCCGAGCTGTCTGTAATCTTAAATCGAAATTCTTGGGGAGATCAATTCAACTCGATCCTGTTGGAATCCTTACTTTAGAGTTTGATGATGGAGAGATCTTTCAGTGGAGCAAGGTGTGCAGTGCAAATATTTATATTCAAGCAGTTCGTATATAGCTTTATATTGCTAATTGTTACGTTAAAATGCTCGCACACGTACGAGTTCGTTATACAAGTAATAATCGTGATGATAGAGTTATCGTCCCATAGAGAATAAAGTTTAATTATAGTGTATTCGATATATTTAAATTCGTGATTGTAACAAAGTACAATCGGTTTATATCTAACTTGTTTTATAACTATGAACGCAATGAATATTGGTTTAAATCAAAGCTGACAAATGTATTGAATTTTCGACTCCACTAATCAATTCTTAATTTCAATCCTCAACTTGTGATAGTTAATTCAATCCATGCAGTTGTGATGATCGATAATTTCACTTTTATTTACTATTCTTTTTCAAGATATAATATAAAACTATATTTATTAAGAAAGGATCAGATTCCTAATTCGCATTCATATGACAAACATGCATTGAAGTTTGGAATTATCACACACGACCGCACACTTCATAAATATTATTCCTAATATTTATTATTCACGTGTTCTATAAACAGCATTTTACCTACTGTGAGTTTTTCAACACTATGAATAAGCAACTTATTGTCCTAATGGTGCACAAGCATTAAAATAATATGATTATGCATGTTTATAGAATCACAATGCAAGAATTAAACTAAAAATAACAAGTCTTGAATTAAAAACTAAAAATCAAAGAATTTTGTCATCTTTCCAATACAATTGAATTTAGCATAGCATATTAATGTAAGAATTACATAGAAAATAAAAGGAAGTCATCATCCGAATTATAGAAATATAAATTTTTTTTCGGAAATCTTCACTTCAAGCTTTTAAATTCGGACTCTAATGATGAATTCTTCGTTCTTCTATATAAATTCTCCCTCTCTCTGTGCTCAAAATACGACTCTCCCCTCAAAATCCCGAAATTTTCCCTTATGATATGTCAAAAAGATTATCCTAGATTATTACCAAAACAAAATAAGGAAAATGGAAATTTTTCCCCTTTAACCTTGAGGCGTGCATCTTGGCATTCTTCTACTTATTTTTAACCACACATTCTTCACTAAAATAATATTTTTCATCATATCAAGAACTTTTCCTTCTTTTTTAACCACACATTCTCCATCAATCTACTATTTCAAAATACATTCTTCCAAAATAATGTGACTCAAACACACCCTTAATAACCATTTTAAAATATTGAGTATTTTTCCCCAAGGTTAATCATAAATTTGCTTAATATGCTAATACCATATGTAAGATTAGGTCTTGTACAAATAATCAAATACCTAATTGAACCGATAGCATTTACATAAGGAACTTCATGCATTCTAGTATATTCATCTTAAGATTTACAACAAAATTCAGAAAATAGTTTAAAATGAATAGCAAGAAGTAAGGTTATGGTTTACAATCATACACGTAGATTTTATTTTTTTTTCAAAATTTTAACTACATAATCTTGTTGATTCAAGAATAGCAAACCCCTTTCTTTATTTCTCCAAATTTGCATGCCTATTATCTTTTTAGCAAAACCAAGATTATTCATATCAAACTTAGATTTCAATTTCAATTTAATGTTATCAATATCAGATTTATCACAACTAGCAAGCAACCTATCATTCACGTAAAGGACTAAATACATAGAATTTTCACCTCCATCACCTTTACAGTATTAGCAGGTGTCATACTAACTCCTTTTAAAACCAAGTTTTAGAACAAATGATCAAACATTTTGTTCTATTGTCTAGGTGCTTGTTTTAAATCATATAAAGATCTCTTTAACAAACAAAAAAGTATTTTCAGGAGAGCTCTGCTATATGGACAGGGCTACGTAGCCGAGATACCCGGCCCCTAATGAACGTAGGCCCTGTCCAAGAAAAATAACTCTTTTCAGGATCTTTTTCAAAATCAATAGGTTATTTCATGTAAATTATTTCATCTAACTAACCATACAAGAAGGCAATTTTAACATTTAATTGATCATGTTCCCATTTAAATTGAGCAACAAGATCAAATAGGCATCTAATCAAAGTATATTTAACATCAGGAGAAAAAATTTCATATAATCAATACATTCTTTTTGAGTAAAACCTTTTGCAACAAGTCTAACTTTATATCTAACATTTTTACTATTTTCTTCTCATTTCTTTACTTTATAGATCAACTTATAGTCAATCAATTTCTGCCATTTAGGCTTGTTAACACATTCCCAGATTTTGTTTTTAAGAGGTGAAGACATTTCATCTTCCATGACAGCTATCCAGTTTTTACTTTCTTATACGTAATGGCATCCTTGTTAGAGTTTGGCTCATTTTCAAATTGTTCTTGATAAATAAATAAATAAAAAATCGTCACTGTCAAATCTAGTAAAAGTTTGAACTACCTCATCTCCTTATCTCTTGTGAGTTGATACTTTTTGATCATTTTCAGTTTCTGGTATAGAAATATTTTCTTCAAGACCAGTTTCACCTACTCATGAGTATCTAGCTCAATGTGAGAAAACTCACCTCAATTTGAACATCTTTATTAGTGAATATATTTTCTTTTCCTTCTAGACAAGCATTAAAGATTAATTAGAAATAACATATTTTCTAATGATGACTCTATACCCATTTTCACATTTCACCCATAACATATGACCTTTAACATTTTCATCATATTCCAAGAAAATACATTTAAGTGAATTAGGTTCTAATTTACCAATATTTTGATAAGCATACGTGACACAACCAAATACTTTCAAGTGGGAATAATTCAGGTACTTCAAATTTAAAAACTCTAATAGAACTTCTATTATCAAGATATGCAATAGTGTTAACATTTTCATCCCAAAACAGTTTAGGCAGGCTAGAACTTAAAAACATACATTTAACTTTGTTTAGTAAAGTCTTATTCATTCTTTGAGCTATTTCATTTTGTTGAGAATTATAGGTGACAGATCTATGCCTAAAAATATCACGTTCTTCACAAAATTTATTGAATTCATGATTGCAAATTTTCAAATCACTGTCCATCCTTAAAATATTTATTTTGAGATCATTTTAATTTTCAACTTAAGTTTTCCAAGGAAAAGTCTCGTCTTTGTTTTTTAATAAGAAAACCCAAACTTTCCTTGAAAAATTCATATATGATCAGCAAAAAAATCTAAAATTAGATAAGGTGCACACAGCAGCAAGACCCCACAAATAAGCATTTAAGTATTCCAATATTTTTTTTGGATTTATGAATTCCAGTTGAAAAAAGTAGTTTGACTTGTTTTCCTATAACACATTGTTTATAAGAATCAAAATCACCAAGATTTAATTTTTCAAAAACTCCTTTTAATTGTAAAAAAAATAAATCTCTTTTTGTCGATATGACAAAGTCTATCATGTCATAATTTTGCAAGTGTAAAGTTCTGAGATAAAGCAGAAAAATCAAGCCAAGTAAGGGTTTAACTTTCAGAAAATAGAGGCCATATCTCTTAGAGGTACTTATAGGACACCAAATGCATCTTCGACACAGGAACATACCTTATTCCTTTCAGAAATAAAACATTGTCATTATTCAATAACAATTTTATGGTATCTATCCCTTTAACTTTACAGGTAATATTATTTTCCATTATAACTTGCCCTTCAGCAATTTGTTCAAAATAATAAAAAAAAAAGTTTTTATTTGGACACATTGGAAGTAACAACCTGAGCAAGTATCCATTCATTATTTAGTTGCTTTTCAACATTAACAATTACTAGACCATTTTCAGGCTTAGCTTTATTATACACTAAAGCATTACTCTCATCATCAAACCTCTTTTCTTTTGAATCATTTTTCTTCTTAAAGCAATCTTTAGCAAATTGACCCAACTTCCCATAGTAACAACACTTCTTGTCTTTAACCACATTTTGGACTTATTCTTATCACTCAATTTATTTTTATTTCCAGTAAAGGACTTAGAGTGATAATTTGATTTACCAAATTTTTTTTCTTTCACTAACAAATTATCTCCATTTTGGCTATTACTAGAATTAGCTTTTATTTCTAGAGCCTTATTTCTTAGGGAATTAATTATAACATCAGTGGTAAATTCTTCCCTCTAGAGCAACCTTGATGTCTTTATGTCTATTACTAATAGAGTTTAACAAGACTACATCCATCTGATTTTTTTTTAAAAAAAATTTTCATCACAATTGACTAAGTCTTAGGTAGCTTTTGTAAATGCGTTCAAGTTTTCATCCAAATCAATAGAGAGATCCATTTTAAAAAGAAAAAAATTTGTTTCAATATGAAACATTTATTGTGAGTTGTTAGTATGAAGTTTAATCCAAAATTCAGAAGTAGTTTTTATTTCACCAATACTTCTTATCATATTTTCAGACAAGTACAAAAAAATAATTCTCCAAGCAACTTCTTCAAGTTCAATTTTCTTTACAGGAAGTAAGTCAGCATGCCAACAATCATCTAGAGCCCTAACACATCTCATTTGTATTAAAATTGCCTTCATTTTTTGACTCCACATATTAAAATCAAAATTTTCATTAAACTGATTAACTTTAAACTTAGCAGAAGCCATATTATAAGCAAGTATGACTTATAGTTTGAAGACAATTTTCCCGAATTTGCAAGGAACAGTAACAATCTAGATTGATGTCACTGACAAATCACCACAATACACTTAGTAAAACAAGAAGACGTAAAAGAAAATACAATAACAGAGATCACAAGACTATGTTTTAGAGATTCCTCATTCAAGATCTTTCAGGTATACACCCGTACTTGATTTATCTCAAATTCTCAAGGCCTCATAGGAGCTTTTGACAAAGATTAATCTCAAGGGGGTTATTGTGTTTGGTAAATCAAGGGAAAAATTAAGAAATCCTAATTTTTGGAAAGTAAACTTTACAAAAATTAAAAAGAACTCACCTAACAAATTTGAAATAACTCATTTTATTTCAATTTTGCTTGCAGCGGTTCTAAAAAAATTCAGATCTATTACGGATCAACCACTCTCTTCAAGATTGAGGTATCTTGCTTCTAAACAATGTCTTTGATACCATTGTAGGACCAGGTTCACACGATATTAGTGTTGAGAAGTAACAATAAATGATTTTACAAAAAATAAAAGTGATAAAATTAAAAGATTCCATACAAATGATTTCTTTCTACCTAAGTCCCGGAGGTTTGACGATCACATCCAATGCCTACATTCACCGTTGAACATTCAATAAATTGGATTATGCTATATTGCACTAAATAGTCAAATAGCAACGAAATGTTACAAATGTTTAACCAATACATATAGTAGTACATGGACACTTATATCTCAAAACACAACGATTGATCTATGAAGAATCACCAAAAATCTTCACAAACCCTCTGAAAACAATAACTCAAAAGAACCCTCACATTCTTACAAATATTCACTCAGAATATCACAAATCAGATGCTAAGTATTACAAATAATAACTCTAGAAATTTGAGAGATGAGGAACATAGAAGAAAAAACCCTAGCAATCGAGAGAGTTTCTCTCCAAAAACCAATAACCAGTAGTCCAAAAATGAGAAAACCAAGTGCCAAGTGAAACAGCACAAGCAAATAATAGAATCATCCAAAATTCAACAATAAGCGGCCAAAATAGAGCCACGTGTCTCAATCCAGTTAAAGACACTTCATTAATAAAGTCGCATTTTTCAGAACACGTTTTCAACACCAAATTCTGGGAGCACACATATTTTGACCAAGGGTTCGAATCCAACACTCTTAAAGCCATACAATCATTATCAGATCAAGCACAAATACTTTGATGAAGATATTGGTACTCTCATAACTTCTTCTAGTGGAGCATTGTCGTTACAATTTTAAGCAGTGACCCAAAGAGCTTAACTCCAATCATCTACCTTCTTCAGTTTTAAAAGTTATTGGTACCTCTATTTTAGTATTTTAACTTTAGGCCTCCTTCTATACCTTATATATTTGAAGAAGTTTTATTTTGAGGTCCAAGCAAACAAAACCCTCAATTAAAGTTTGTGATTAAATTTACGATTTATGCATTTATGCATTTTATATGCTTTTATGAAATTTTTTGTTAAGATATCTTACTTGCAAATTGAATATGTGCTATCTTATGTCTTTTGAAGTAATTTGATACATTTGCTTCAATAGTCGTTGATATGTTGGGCATTTTGAGCTTAATAGTATATTTCATGCAAGAAATGATTTATTTTACCCTTTTAAGCATTGAGATGAAACTGACTTATTATTGAGATGAATTTGACTAATATTATTAAGATTCTGGGCATTTTGAGCTTATGCGTTGAGAAAGTATGCATGGAAAGTGATCTCATCCTAATTATGCCCCTTGAAGTATTGAGATATATTTGCTAGCTTTAATTATTATTGAGGTTTTGGGCATTTTGAGCTTTTTATTATTGTGCATGCAAGAGACTATAATATATGCTTTGAAATGTTGAGATGAAATACTTCCATTATTCCGACTTAATAGAAAATTGGGCTTATTTTTAAACATGCTAAGAGATGAACTAATTGTGCATAGTACATGCACTTATTTTGTAATACTACAGTCACAATTGATTCAAGATTGGAATGCGTGTGGACACTAGTGTGATACACAAGAGATTCCTAAAATATATTTGTACTCCAAGTAGGACTTGTATAGTCCACTTGAGGATTTGTGTAGCCCAAAGAAATTTTGATCAATAAAAGTCGAGGGATTTTGTAACTAACTAGAACATGTAAAGCACATCTAGGACTTTTGTATTACTGGAGCTTGTGTGAGTCACTTAGGAGTGTAGCCCGAAGTACTTGAGTAGTATATTTTATGGCCTTGGGGATTGTGTAGCTCAAGATGTTCAAGATGAGCATATGGTGTAGAATAATATTTTTGGGATGAGCCCTAAAAAGAATTTGAGAAGATAAAAGAAAGAAATTAGTGCATGCATGCAAATTTTGATGTTACTGAAATTACAAGCATGCACTGCATTATATATATTGTGATTTCCTCATTGAACGCCATTGTCAACGGTATTTCATGACTCTTAATAGGTAACGTAGGGATATTTTTGAGGTTGCGGGTTCGAGGTGGAAGAGAACGCCCAGTGGAGTGAAATATATTCGGGTAACGAAAAAGGACATGTGATTTTACTAATTTAATCGGTCCGATTTATTTGGTTTGTTCTTATGTCCGTTAAAATTTGGGGTTTTATCTTAAGAAGTCAACCTTGTTAAGATGAATATTCTAAAGTCTTATAAATTGGTCTATATTTTCATTTTTATTCGATGTGAAATTTTATCTGTTAACATATCCCCTTAAGATGGTAGCTCAAACTTTCATCTTTATTCGATGTAAAATTTTATCTGTTAACATATCCCCTTAAGATGGTAACTCATTTGAGCTACCGTCTTAAAATTCACGTGCTCAATTTTTTTAGTTTTAGTTGGATCGAATTGTCCATTGAAACTTAACAAGCTCTGATACCATGTTAAGATTTGGGGTTCCATCTTAAAATGTCATTCTTATTAAAAGGAGTAGCTCAAACCTTAATAAATTGGTCTATATTTTCATCTTTATTTAACGTGCGATTTTATCCCTTAACAATGTCCAATCTAGATTCTATCTTCATAAACTAGCTTCAATGACTCTTGCTTAAACCTTCTTAATTTTACTTAAAAAGTGTTTTGTGGCTTCAAGAATTGTTATGGATGTTAGATAAATCGTTCTCACGCCTTAAGTGATTTGAAGTTGATGGTACATTTTGATTTAAGGGATATTTATGATGATGTGAATTTAGGAAGAAAGTAAATTAGTGACATCTCTTGTACCTCGTTTACAAGTCTTGCATAGAAGCCTGGACGGGTTTCCATTTGAATTTATGTATTTGCCCATTGATGTATTATAGTCCATATTTCATATAACCTCATATCTTGAAGATAGAATCTCTTAATAAGAACATGTCTTATGTTTTTTTTTTTTTTTTGTCTTCTGTTTGTTTTTAATTTAGAAACTTGTTTCTTGACTACACTTTCATTCCGCTGAAATTCCTATAAAGAAATTAAACCCGTAACTAGGATGTCAACTCAAGATAGTTTAGAAGGTTTCTTCACTGTTTTTTATAACCAAAGATCGATAAAAATAAGTTTAAAAATCAATTTCTTGAAAAGTGAACAATTTGTCATCTTTCATGTCTCCGGGTAGGTACCATATTTCACAGTTTTTCTCGTAATTATCAGTTCTATTCTATGAAAGCAGAACACTATTTTTTAATACATGGCTTTGTTATCTCAACAGAATTTTATGAAGGAACTGCTTCTGAAAATTAATACGAAAAATGATAAAGAAGTTTCAACAGCCATATAAGCAAATCCTATTTCTTTTTAAGACCTTCGAACCTCGAATTACTTGCTATAGGTAGAAGCAACCTCTACATCACAAGGGACACCCCTCTTATAAGATGAAATTTTATTTTTGACTTGCTTCAAAAGACCAATATGAAAAAATATGCAACAGAAGTTTTAATGCCCATGTCTATGTCCTCATCCATATAAATTACAAACTAGCGATGGAAGTCCCCCCCACGCATCCTGTAAAACTGATGTAGGCTTAGATTCCAGCCCACGTCAGGGACATTTTAGTCATTTATCGTGACGGCGTCATACTAGGCTGAAATTTGGTGGTCTGATTGGAAACGACCGGAAAAATTGGACGCGGGGCAAAGCCCAAGATTTCGGGATTTTAGCCAAATTCCTTCATCTAACCCTTTAAATTGTTATTTTTAGTATAATTTATTTTGATTTTTCGTTATTTTTGGCACGTTTTGATATTTTCTGTTTTTAGGGATTCTTGTAATGCCTATATAAAGGTCTTTAAGCGATTTCTGTCGGCAATCAATAATATTATTCGAATTCTAGAAATTGTTTTATTCTCTCGTCTTCTAGAATGATATCTAGACTAATTTCGTCAATCAGAACGATATCTGATCCAACCCTCCCATCTTCCCCGTGTCAAAAACATTTTCAAGTCATCCAGTAAATGCAATATATGTGACAAAGCTGGAAATATCTTTTGCAGTCAACAACTAAATAGCTCAATTAATTCATTTGCAAAACTATTTTACTAGGAGAATGTGATATTGAAATGAGCTTAGGAAAAAATAATCTTGAAGAATCTGTTGCAAACAAGGGAACAGTGCTTAAAATCTTCCTTCACTTTCCTTATTACTTCATTAAAAGCATCTTCAAGAGACCATTTAAATATGAAATACTCTCTATTTTAAAGAGTTAACATTTAAAATCATGCTCCAAGAGACTTTTTAAATTAAAATTTTAATTTAGAGAGTGGCTTTGACTCTCCAAATTTGTAGAGCCAAACTTACTCTTTATAATTAAAAGCATTCAAAGTATTTCAATTTTCAATGTAGGAAAACAATAAAATGATCTAAAAAAAAGCTAGTTAAAATAAAAGATAAAGAAAAATAATAAATATTTTTTGGAGTAGTAAAATTAAATGTTAAATATAAAGAGTTTATTGGATTATTTCAAAATTTTAATTATCTAAATTTATAGATGCTCTCCAAATGATGGAATATGCTCTTTAAAAATAGAGAGTTTCTTAGAGATACTCTAAAGCTTTCATCTAGCTTTTTTCTGTACAGTTATAGCATAGTCGTAGAGTAATATGCCCCTGTTTGGTTCAGTTAAAAAGTGAATTAAAATTCAAATCAAAATAACCAATGAATTTTAATCTCACATTTTTTATGGAATTCACAACTTTTCAACTATACATGTCATCAGTTTTTATCAAAATTTACTAAAAATTTGATTTTTATGTAAACCAATGGGCTATATTTTTATATTGCACATCAACATATCATTGAAGGAAGCAATATTCCCATGCAATACAGAATTGATAAGCTGAACATCAGTTACACAAAATCAACATAATTATTGAGTTGTAAGCAGCCATGTTCTCCACTGAAACTCTACCCAGAGAACCCCAGTTACAATAGATTAAAAGACATAAACCCTTAAGTTAAATCATAATGAAAAACACAAATTTCCATTTATTTTTCTCTTTTGTTGTTTGCTAGGCACGGATGATTATATTTAGAGAGGTGGACATACAAAACCAGGAGGAGGGGTAAGACCACAGGTCGCAAGAACTTGAAGTGCAAGAGGAATGAATATGTTAAGGTTAAGAAGTTTAAGTCTTATGGTTGTGCACAGACAAATTGCTGCTTCTAGTTCCAATAATCCTTGAATAACTGGGCAGCATATGTTTTCCACTGGATCCCCTATCCCAACATGCACTAAACCACCAAGAACATCAAGACAGAGACCGAGTTTTAGTGCATTTATCGGACAAGAAGCAGCCGGAGGCGGGCTAATTCCGGGTACGCTTCCTCCGGGGGGCCCTCCACCTCCACCTGAAGGAGGTGGCGTATAGGGTGGGTAGCCAGAAGAAGGCGGAGGCCTTGTTATCGGGGGAGATATTCCGGGAGGGTTTGTTACAGGAGGAATGATGCCGGGAGGATTTATTATAGGGGGGATGATGCCAGGAGGATTTGTTATGGGGGGGATAATTCCCGGAGGGTTCGTAATCGGCGGTGTTATAACAGGTGGTGGCATAATAATTGGTGGCACAATAACAGGTGGATTGTTTATAGGAGGCAACACTCTTGGTGGTGCTCCACCGTGGTGAGGAGGGGGTTTGGTAAAGGGTGGATGTGGGCGAGGAGTTTTTGGAGGCAATGGTCTAGGAACTGAAGGGGGACGTCGTGGTGGTCGAGGAGTTGATGGAGGGTTTGGTCGGGGAGTTGACGGCGGATGTGGCTGTGTTGTTGGCGGGCTAGGACGATGGTACGGTGGATAAGAAGGTGGGCAATTTCCCCAGGCATATGCTGGTGGCAATGCAATAAACATGCCAATCATGCATATCAAGAAAATTGTATAAACCCTAGAACCCATGGTTTTTTAGGGTTTCCAAATGAACTCCAATATTCTTCTTGAATTTCTCATTAGGATTTGAGATTTTATAGCTGAAATCTATGAACAACCCGTGAAGGGTTGGATAGAAATGGAAATTAAAATTATTTGATGAGGACACTGTGTATAAACTTAAAAAAGTCATTAACTGGGAAATTGAAGTGTGAGCTTTTGTATTGTTGTTGGTACTTTGAATACTTCAAGACTAATCCGTGACTGGAGTTCAATCCGTGAAGGGGTCTTTGATTTCAGAAGAAGTTCAGTTTGCACATCATTGCCATTTTTAAAAAACAAAAAAAATAAAAATTGGTGGAGAAATTATATATGTTAAAAGGCAATTCATAGAAAATGTCCCGAAGAAAATGACTATTACAGAAATATATCTTTTCAAACATTACAGAATTTGATTATTAAACGATACTATGAGAAAAAAAACATTTTTTTTCCCTCTCTTTTCTTCTCTTAAATGCAAAACTTTAATCTACATGGTTAGGTTTCAAAAAAACACAATAAGATTTTTTTAGCTATTTTTGTATCTGTTGAGTAGTGATATTTTTTTTTTTTAAATGCTTGCAACGTTCATAATATGTTGAATTAGATAGTTAAAGTACTTTTACCTGTAAAATACGGCAAAGCTTATAAACATTGGTGAATATAACCATCATTAAGGATTCCACCTTTTGATGATGTGAGGTTATATTTTATAATTGGCGATTTTGTGAACAAAAGGACCAACTTGAACAATTATACAAGTTTATGGACTAAATTATAAAGTTTCATAGTTGGTAGGTTAGCCTAGGGTTTAGGGTTTCATGTTTATAACAAGAATGATTCACGTCGGATTTTCGCTAGCTGTTCACCGAAGTGACGCTCGAGCGGAAGAATCAGAGACACCTTCGCCTTTATGTCGCTCGAGCGACACACCCTTCGCTTGAGCGAGAAGAACACTTCACTCGAGGGACATTGTTATGCGGTCCGACCTGATTTCGATTTCCGAGATTTTTTTATTAGCCCATACAACTCAATTCGTCAAACATATAAATAGAGGCCCTGTGTTTTTTGCTCTGGGTAGATTGAATATATTATTATTCAATNTCTTGGTGGTGCTCCACCGTGGTGAGGAGGGGGTTTGGTAAAGGGTGGATGTGGGCGAGGAGTTTTTGGAGGCAATGGTCTAGGAACTGAAGGGGGACGTCGTGGTGGTCGAGGAGTTGATGGAGGGTTTGGTCGGGGAGTTGACGGCGGATGTGGCTGTGTTGTTGGCGGGCTAGGACGATGGTACGGTGGATAAGAAGGTGGGCAATTTCCCCAGGCATATGCTGGTGGCAATGCAATAAACATGCCAATCATGCATATCAAGAAAATTGTATAAACCCTAGAACCCATGGTTTTTTAGGGTTTCCAAATGAACTCCAATATTCTTCTTGAATTTCTCATTAGGATTTGAGATTTTATAGCTGAAATCTATGAACAACCCGTGAAGGGTTGGATAGAAATGGAAATTAAAATTATTTGATGAGGACACTGTGTATAAACTTAAAAAAGTCATTAACTGGGAAATTGAAGTGTGAGCTTTTGTATTGTTGTTGGTACTTTGAATACTTCAAGACTAATCCGTGACTGGAGTTCAATCCGTGAAGGGGTCTTTGATTTCAGAAGAAGTTCAGTTTGCACATCATTGCCATTTTTAAAAAACAAAAAAAATAAAAATTGGTGGAGAAATTATATATGTTAAAAGGCAATTCATAGAAAATGTCCCGAAGAAAATGACTATTACAGAAATATATCTTTTCAAACATTACAGAATTTGATTATTAAACGATACTATGAGAAAAAAAACATTTTTTTTCCCTCTCTTTTCTTCTCTTAAATGCAAAACTTTAATCTACATGGTTAGGTTTCAAAAAAACACAATAAGATTTTTTTAGCTATTTTTGTATCTGTTGAGTAGTGATATTTTTTTTTTTTAAATGCTTGCAACGTTCATAATATGTTGAATTAGATAGTTAAAGTACTTTTACCTGTAAAATACGGCAAAGCTTATAAACATTGGTGAATATAACCATCATTAAGGATTCCACCTTTTGATGATGTGAGGTTATATTTTATAATTGGCGATTTTGTGAACAAAAGGACCAACTTGAACAATTATACAAGTTTATGGACTAAATTATAAAGTTTCATAGTTGGTAGGTTAGCCTAGGATTTAGGGTTTCATGTTTATAACAAGAATGATTCACGTCGGATTTTCGCTAGCTGTTCACCGAAGTGACGCTCGAGCGGAAGAATCAGAGACACCTTCGCCTTTATGTCGCTCGAGCGACACACCCTTCGCTTGAGCGAGAAGAACACTTCACTCGAGGGACATTGTTATGCGGTCCGACCTGATTTCGATTTCCGAGATTTTTTTATTAGCCCATACAACTCAATTCGTCAAACATATAAATAGAGGCCCTGTGTTTTTTGCTCTGGGTAGATTGAATATATTATTATTCAATAGAGAATACATCTTACATAAGATCAAAAGTTCAATCATTCAATTCATATGTGCTTCTTACATTGAAAATATCAAAGTCATCAAATCAAATACTGAATTGGTTTCTTCGCTTGGGTCTACTATAAGATTATGTCATCAACTGTGCTGCATTAAAGATCAAGGAAGAGTTGGAAGAACGAGAAGTTCTTGGGGAAGATCTCCAGGAGATAAACTGCGTAAAGAGTTAGGATTGGAGTTCGTGTGCTCATTTCAGGAGAACTGCTTTACAAAGAAGAGCCATGATTGGTGTGGTGTGCACATTCCAGAAGAGCTGCTTCAAACTTCAGACAGGTTGTCAACTTTGCTGGTAGTCTATGAGTTTTATCAACAGTTTATAGTAGATCTTTGACTGGTAAAGTGCTCGGAGTTTTTCCCGTGTTAGGTTTCTCCATGAACAATTATGGTGTTGTTTATTATTTTCTTTACTGTTTTGATATTATTGCGGTATTCAAAGATAAGATAATTTGAATTGTTTGACTGATCACCTAGACATAATTAACTTGTGACTTGTTGCTTGTTGATTAAAGTTTTAATTCCGCATTTACACCTAATCACCCACTCTAGGTGTAGTTAGGTCGAATCTTGCATTTCTCAATTAGTATCAAAGCTTAATTTCGATTCCTGACCCATAGTTGATTGTCTAGATGAGTAGTTCATTGTCTGTACCGCCATATTTTTATGGCAGTAATTATACCTACTGGAAAGTTCAAAGGAGAGCTTTTCTTAAGGTTTTGGATAAAAGTGTGGACCTGTGCGCAAAATGGGTGGACAACACCTACAACAACTGTTGAAGGAATTATTACTCCCACTGATATTTCTTTGTGGACCAAAACAAACTTGGATGAATGTAATTGGAATAGTAAATGTCTGCATGCTTTGTTTATGGTTGTCTCCTGAGAAATTTAGGAGAGTTTCATGTGTGAGACTGCTAAGGAAGTTTGAGACATTTTGGAGACAACTCATGAGGGTACTAAAATTGTGAAAAACTCCAAATTGTAAATGTTGACGTATAGATTTGAAGAACTTAGGATGAATGATGATGAGAGATTTGATAACTTCTATGCTAAGTTGAACGATATTGTGAACTCTAGTTTTAATCTAGGCAAAAGGATCACCGAGTCAAAAATTGTTCGTAAAGTTCTTAGATCCCTACCTAAAAGGTTT
>CAIGRB010031451.1:103260-121270 GCA_903798255.1 Fraxinus quadrangulata | reverse complement strand
AGGGGCGACTGCGTCGCCGGATGAATGGGCATACGTGGGTGTTGCGGGGCGTATCCCTGGGGAGTCCCAAATTCAATTGGTCACTCGAAACAATTATTAATGCTATCTATTATCAAAATGCATTAAAACTTTGGTCTTTTGGGGTAGTAGTTTCATTGACTTCTTGAAATTTCACAAGAAACTAAATGTTATTCCCTATTAAATTAGGAATCCTTTTTCAACCCTGGCTTTTTTTCTTTCTAGAACAGAAATGATCCCCTTTTATGTACATCAGCATAAGACTATCCTTCAATCCCGTGTAGATGTATGAGCACCCGCAAGAAAATTTAGACTTGCAATCCCACATTTAGTACTCTAAGCAGATCAGTCCGTAGTAAATTTCTGTACCAATCATGGATACGAGTTGTAGCTTAGATGTGAACATCCAAAAGATTATTCTACAAAAGAGAAATAGATGCAGCTTTAATTTTGATCATCAGGAGATGACCAACTTTATATTACAGGTCAGTTCATTCTCCTTTGCTCTGAATCCTCAAGCGTGTGAGATCTCAATTTTGATCGAGGATATTAAAATAAATTGGTTTAGGTTACCCTATTGACATTAAAGTGCGAACTCTTCTCTTCCTCTTAGCTTCTAGCAGTGAGAGTCCTCTATAGTTTACTCAGTTCCTCCATCACTTTTTCAACTGTGTCAATTGAGTTCAATATCTTCTTTTGTGGTGTTAAACTACCTGACACTCCATTGTCCAGATTGGCAAGCATTATCTTTAGTATTTTTCCAATTTGGATTTTGGGAAATAATAAAATACTCATCAGATGTGTTAAAAGCATATTGATTTAAACAAATGTCACAGCATTGGTAAGATGAGTGTTTAACATACTCAACAAGTGTTGATATTAAACAAGATTTAAGGTCTGTACAAAATTTCCAGCATTACTCTGTGTTTGATCTGGTTTATGAACCGGTTCAAAGATCAAACCTGCAACCACACAATTTGCTTGATTGCTTGAACCCTCTTGGTTGTTAGGTCCCCCAAACTTTTGCCTAGGCTTATATCCAGGGGAAAACCATGTAGTTTATAACACTTGTCAACAGTATGACCTGTGTATCTATAATATGTGCAAACAAGTCTTTCTTTCTTCTGAAATTTGTTAAATGATTGCCCTACAATTGGCTTCCTAGCTTCATTTTTAATATAGAGTGCCATTAAATCATTGATACCAGACATATCAATAGTCATGTTAACCTTTCTTTGATTCTCTTCTTGCACAACGAGTGCAAAGACCTTGTTAATTGGAGGGATTGGGTCCATTAATAGCAAATGACCTCTTATTTGAGCGAACGACTCATGTAATTCCATTAGGAATGACATAACGTATTCCATTTGATAATGTTGAGCAAGCTTTTTATTTCCTCCATACACACATTTACCACATTAACATAAATGCCTGTAGTTACTAAGTTCTTCCCAAATAGTTGTTAGATTGGTGAAATAGGTATTAAGAGATGATTGTCCCTATGTTAGATTCATTAGTTCACTCCTCACTTGAAATATATGTGGACCGTTCTTCTACTGATATCTCTCCTTAAGATCCATCCAGATATCATGAGCTGATTCAGAGTATATCATACTTGCTGATATCTCTTTTGATACGGAATTGAGGATTCAAGAGATCACTATGTTGTTGTTGCGGATCCATGAGCTGAGTAGATCACCAGAATCCTAGGATGGTACAATAGATCCATCAACAAATCCTAATTTGTTCTTTACGAATGGGGCCATTACTATAGCACGACTCCAAGAAGTATAATTGTCCCCTGTTAAAAGCTGTGAAACAACCACCAAACCAGGACTGCCTGAATGGTGAATAAAGTATGGATTCGATCCATCATCAAGTGAGGAACAGCTTGTTGATGATGTAGAATTGTGAACGGATTGAGCCGGAGCTTCTGTAGCCAGTTATTGATTAGAATATTTGATCAACTTGTCGTTACAAATTACAGGGAAGAAGCATACAAAAATGCTCTGATACCATATTGATATTGAAGATGAAACAATTTCTTATTTGAAAAAGTATAAAGTGAATACATTTCTCTCTAGAAATACAAGAAGATCGTACTAACTATTACAGTTGTATTGTAACTAACTAATAACTAATCTGTACAAGTAACTAACTAATATCTATACAATTGGCGCCAAAATAATGAGACAAGTTGCAGCTGAGCTACTGTTCTGTTAGTTCTGTACAGCTGGAGCAGAGATGAGCCTCTAATATATTGCCATATGCAGATAATGAAGAACCATGTGATTGAATTACCTTGAATGCCTGTGCCCATAAGAAATCCCAGAGCCACCATTAATAGTCATAGAACTCTGCGCGAACCATGGATAGTTACTTGAGGGAGTATAATGAATCTAAGAACTAAGAAATCTTGGGAAATGGATGGTTGGGAGCTCATGATCTTTTCAACTTAAAGTTTGAAAGTCAAAATACCTAGACCATTTTGGACCAACCAGAAATTTTAAGTAGGGGTACATGGTTGCATAACAAAGAGGACAGCTTTATTCTAAAACATCAGTTGGAGTTATGGAAACTAGCCTAAATAATTTAGGGCTAGTTTGTCTATTCACGACTTGAAATTGTATTTTTCATTATAGGTGACTGCAAATGCATTGGAGGCTTGCTAGTGAAGAAACTTACTTTCTTATCACGGTAGATGCCATATTAAAGTTGTGCAGTTATTCTAGGTGTAAACATACAAAGTAAATTCATTTTTTTTTTCTTGTATTTTGATGTATCTACTATTAATAAATATTAGTTATTAAAGTTAGGAGATTTTCTAATTGATTAGTTTAGTAGCTTTTTAAGAGTTTTGAATAATGTAGACAATTGATTTTACGTGTCTAGTTTATTGAAATTCTTCTACAATTTTCTCTTGAATCTCCAATTCATTCTTTGCTTTATTCTCTCTCTTTCCCATTTTGGGAAACTACTTTAATTGGCATCATAGCACACTCTTTCCTCGAATCAAACCCTTCTCAAAATCTACAATTACCAGTATAGCACGTCAGTGGGGGAAGAAAATATTATTCACGGTACATTCATCTGAGAAAACCATTCATTAGCACACAAAATATTTGCTTACTGTATATCCAACAAAATTGTAGAGCACAATTCATCTTGTAGGAAAAGATTTGTCAAGTTGCCTGTTTTCACAATCTCTTAGCTTAATACTGTCGACACCACCAACTGGCCAAATTAGTAGCCCATTTAACTTGCTCATTATCTAAACTACATAATCCCTGTGAATCGCACCCCAATGAACAACCCATGCTAGCCACCATTACCAGCCACTCAGTGCCCATCTGACCTATTAGAGTCAAACTCCATTACAGTCATCCCCATCCCAATCAACTACTAACACCAGTCACCATTCAAATCAGTCCAAATTTTCACAATCTACTCTCTGCACGTTTTCACGTATGCACCCTCACATATAGTCATATATGAGATCATACACCACCACCGATCTGCATTGCCTAACCGATCTACATCCTGTCATCTCCCACCACCACCACCAACCACCAAAAAACCACCACGAGCCACCTCAGATTCAGACTCTTGCTGGAGCCAATGTACGCACTGTCAGCTCTTCACTGTGATCTGTGCAATTTTTAGGCTTGTCACCTGTGTTTTCAATCTTGGTTAGGACAGTCCTTTGTTCCCATTCCGTACGCTCCTGATTATGCAGAGCCAACCGAAGTCATTATAGATATATTGGAGAATCATTATGTTATTTCACCGTCTTCTGGTTGTTGTCAATTCCTAGTTCAATGCAAAGATCATCCCTTTACAGATGATACTTTTATAACAAAAGAAGGGTTTGATACCTTGATCCACATTTTTTGCAACAATATTTATAGTTACGTCACCAGAGTCTGAGTTACTTTTAGCTGGGAGGAAAGGATGGAGACCTTCCTATAGTGAAGTAAATTGGTTTCCTACTGGGAGATGTTGATTTGTTTTCTTGTAATATATATTAGTTCTTATTTTAGGAAATTTTTTAGGCTGAGACAAGGCCTAGCTCAACTCTGTTTTACAGGGTTCACCTCCTCCGGTTACACCATTCCTTTCTATTGTACCTAAAATCCCTATTTCTTCTAATGTGCTTTCTTGTTAGATATTCCTTGGTATATATGTTTGTTCTGATCCTGAAGGACTGGGTGGATTGTGTTTCAATTTGTATTCATCTGCTATTCACGGTGATTCATATCGATGAAAGATGGTTTATTTCAAAAAAAAATAAATAAATAAAATAAAATTTGTAGACAATGAATTTTATATTATTGAACTTTTCTTACACAATTTTCTCCTATTTCTCCAATTCTTCTTCTCTTTTTCTCAACCCTTTCCCGTCATACATCAGAAGGTCACCGAGGTAGGCCACCATGTGCCCTGGATTTCCCTTGTTGTTTTGTTGTACAAAGGTGGTGGATTTGGTTTCATTTGTCAGAATCAAACTGCAAATTGAGCTTAATGGGCTGTTTTTTGATTCATTGATTAGCAAAATGCAATTTGGTCTTATTCCTATGAAGGAATTGAGTGTTTCTTGCATCCACTTTTTAAACAACAAACTCCCAACACTTTCGCATTTTTCACATCTGCCTCTTTGAAGTGATTTGCAAAGCTTTCTTTACCCTTTTTCTTTTTTCTCTTTGGACTCGACTAATCACGAAAGCATATGTCTACTACCAACCCTGTCCAGCCTTCCTCATCCCTCCAACTCTGCTCCATCAACATTCACCCCCGGTATCTGCCTTCTCATTTTCCCACTATACCTTCCTCTCGAATCTCACTTTTCGCCACTCCCATCATTCTACCACCCCATAGTATACAAGCAGAAATGGGTTTATGGCTTAATCAGTTGTGAAAGATGGAAGAAAAGGAATGGGTGTACACGACTGAGAATTACAATTTAAATACTCTAGTTGGTATAGGAATTGTTGGCATGCATTTGTTACCCAAGAGCATGAATGGCTCTAGAGTTTGTGAGATATGTTGGGAAGCTAAGGGTGACTGTTCATCTTGGCCGGAAATGATGATCTTTTATTACATTTTGGTACTTGATTACTTTGAATTAGCATCTTGAGAAAGTTTCTCTTCTTATGTAAAGAAGTAAAGAAGATCAACTTAATATATGATACCTTGACTAATCAAATATACTTTACCTATGTTTGATGTTTCTTATATCTATATGTATGTTTGGTAGTGCTTATAAGCTATAAGTCCTACAAAAGTGCGTAGATAATAAGTGGTTAGTAAGTTGTGGTTATTACAAAATGTGGATGAAAAATGTGTGACCGGCTTAAATTATATTTAAGCTTTGCCAAACATGCACTAAGTTATGCCAAAGATATTTCTATAGGATTTGTTCATTGCCTACAGATTTGTCCATGCTCGTTTTATCTTCTTTTTCTCCTACAAACTGACTATATCAACACATTAAAGATAAAGACGTTAACCATTGCTTCTACCTTATTTCTTGCAGTTGAAGCAATTCGAGCTAACACTTGAATATGGAGTGGAGCAATAGGTCACTGACTTGAGGATGCTGCATGGAATTCTTGGTTTAAAACTACGAATATTTTTTACTACAGAAATCTATGGATATTTGCATTGCTGTAATGACTCAAACCCTTATGTAAAACTTGATTATGTGTAGTTATTCTGATTTAGGTCATCTTTTTTCATGTGCAGATATTGTTTCCAGTGAAATGAACACTTAATTGAGTTGTTATAATTGTTTTGTCTTTAATTATCTTGACATGAATCCCATTAAATATTTCTTTTTTATGCTCTATTAGTGTTTTTTGAGAGTGACATGTATAGTACATACTTACAAGAGTCCCATTGAATTTTTCTTTTTTCTTAGTAAGGTCTGTTGATGTGTGGCATGTTGTTGTGATCAGGACAGATTATTCTTTTTCTTTCGGTAAGATGGGCATGTTTGCACGTGATGGGATCGTCCATTCGAATTACTACAAATCGAACCCAAACAACTCAAAAATCACAAACCTTCGTATCAATGTAGATCTGTGTGTGCACTTTGTTTCTTTCTTACTATCTTTAGTGTTGAGGTGTCATAACTTGAGAGATTGGGGCTTCGATCGTGATATAAGTTAATGATTTTATCATATTTACGTATAAGGTCGTCCTACTAAAGTTTATCTTGTCTACAAACATACTCAAATTTTTATTATCTGTGATATGCATAAACTATATTTCAAATTTTGGTTTTAAGCCTTAAAAAGGGGTTCGCTCTTTTACACTTCTATAGTCGGTCTCAATCCCAAATGACGGAGTAAGGTTGTGGTAGTTTATAAACACAGTGTCAAGTAAACTGTTGGAAATATGCTTTTGTTTATCTATAATATATTAAATATTACATTTATTGAAAATAATTTATTGGACAATTATAGCATTACTATAATTCATTTATTTTAATAATATCTTACTTTTCGTTTTTTAATATATATTTAATTTACAGATTGTAATAAATATTATAATTAATTCTCAATTAATTAACATTTACATTTAATTAATATTAATGTCAATGTTATTAATTCTCAATTAATTAACATTCACATTTATTTAATTAATAGTAATTAGAATTTCACATTAAAAAATGCAATTCATTATTCACGTCCATGTATACTAATTATCATCCAGTTTCACTTAATTTGAAATTAAATTATATTCATTTAATATAAATGATTTAACATTAATTGTCACGTATATATTTCTTGGCATTAATTCTAAATTAATTAACGTTTACGTTAATTTATGTATCGTATTTGTCATTAATATTCATTTATGTATTTAGTTGTAATTCTAATAACGTGCAGTTCATGCCTGACTAGTTGCCTTAAATGCAAGTTGTTTGGTAGATTTAAAAAAAAATGTATTTAATGCTATTAGTTTCTTTGAGTTTGTTTAGGTTACATTATTTTGAAATGAAAAAGGATTATTTATATTTTTTAAGAATCTATGATTAAAAGGTAGCAAAATTTTTTTTTGGATCACATATGTAAATATTTTATTGAAAGAATATCTTTGAAAATGAGTTTTAAAAAAATGATATTCAAATAAACGTCAAACAAACTCGTTTTAAATAAAGAAATATAAATTTACAATAATGGGGAATATGTAGAAATTTGGGGATGAACGACCGGGACATGACGATTCTCATTATTTCTTAAATTAAGTACACAATTATATACCGTGAACTTCCTCGAAACTTATTTTTCACGACACATTCTACACTGTACCCGAAAGCGAACTCTTAAATCTCTATAGTTTAATTAAATTTTGTCTTGCTTTCATATTAAGTCCTAGATTTTATCGTTTGTTTAATAAATAAATTGCCAAAACAGTGCTTCTCAGAAGCTTCTTTCTAATCTAATGACAGAAATTAATAAAATAATTAGAAGTGATCAAAGGTTTTTGGTTTTTGCTTTCATTGAACCTGTCTATTCATCTTATTTAAGTTGTACTTTCCTAATTAAAAATAAGTAAACAATTTGTACTTTCTTGATACTGATTTCAATTTTTCGAACTTCGAAGTATGTCTGCTGGAAATATTCCCCCTTGTTTTGGTGCAACCTTACATGTTTACTCAAAACCCACATTTTTCTATCGTCCGATCTTCATCGTATATACTAATTTCATGCTTGATATGCTCGACTGAATATGATCAAGAAGAAAGACATAATCCCTATTTGGTCCCCATTAAATTTTACTTCATTTTTCTATCTACTTTTATCAACCACACATTTTCTCAATAAAATAATATTACACATAAATCTAAAAACACTCTTTACTTTTTATTCACACATTCTTCAAAAGGCACTATTTCAAAATTAATTTTTTTCAAATGATAGAGCTCAAACAAGAGCATAAGAATAAAATTTATGCTTGATAGACTTGATTGAATAGAAATAAGAAAAAAAATAATATATAACTCGTTAATTATCATGTCCAACATTTCTAGTTCCGCACATAAAACACAACACAAAGTCTTCCATCCGTCGTTTTTTAATTGAGATTTTAAACTCAAATGCTAACGTATAATCTTGAATCAAGTACAGTTGTAGAATATTTTATTTAAGATCTGTTAAAATATACCATCAATCGTCTAATCCTAACGCGTTTAAGGTCCAAGTCTATATTAACTGACCTAAAATACGGAGAAATATATAATCTTTTATCAACAAACAACATTTTCTTGGCACTTTGCCTGAAGAAAACAGTGGATTCTTGTTAGATTTTGCCAGGTCTATTCATTTCTTCATTCTCTCAGTATATCAACCCACATATTGAATCCAATTCTGCTTTTATTTGAATTTTTCGTCTTTCTTACAACCGAAAAAAGCATATCCATCAAAATCAGCTTATGAATAGTCGAAAACATCAAGAATCATGGGAAACAGCACAGAGAAACACGTAATAATATCATCAGGGATGAAGGTATAAACACATTTTTCCATCCCTATACAATTAGGCTATGTTTGATTCACCATTTTTCTTCTATGAAAAATGGTAAAAAGAATTTCAACTTTCACTTTTTGCATGTTTGATATCCTTCTTTTCTAGGCAATTTGTTTTCTTGGTTTTGGCTCTCACGTGTCACTTTCCTTGATTTATGGCACCATTTTGGTGGGAATTGGTTTTCCAATTTTTTATTTTTTTATTTATTTATTTTTTTTTTTGGGCAATTGAAAATCACTGTACCCGAAAGCGAACTCTTAAATCTCTATAGTTTAATTAAATTTTGTCTTGCTTTCATATTAAGTCCTAGATTTTATCGTTTGTTTAATAAATAAATTGCCAAAACTGTGCTTCTCAGAAGCTTCTTTCTAATCTAATGACAGAAATTAATAAAATAATTAGAAGTGATCAAAGGTTTTTGCTTTCATTGAACCTGTCTATTCTTCTTATTTAAGTTGTACTTTCCTAATTAAAAATAAGTAAACAATTTGTACTTTCTTGATACTGATTTCAATTTTTCGAACTTCGGAGTATGTCTGCTGGAAATATTCCCCCTTGTTTTGGTGCCAACCTTACATGTTTACTCAAAACCCACAATTTTCTATCTTCACCGTATCTACTAATTTCATGCTTGATATGCTCGACTCAATATGATCAAGAAGACAGACATAATCCCTATTTGGCCCCCATTAAATTTTACTTCATTTTTCTATCTACTTTTATCAACCACACATTTTCTCAATAAAATAATATTACACATAAATCTAAAAACATTCCTTACTTTTTATTCACACATTTTTCAAAAAACACTATTTCAAAATTAATTTTTTTCAAATGATAGAAATAAGAAAAAAAAAAAAGATATATCTCGTTAATTATCATGTCCAATCCTTCTAGTTCCGCACATAAAACACAACACAGAGTCTTCCATCCGTCGTTTTCTAATTGAAATTTTAAACTCAAATGCTAACGTATAATCTTGAATCAAGTACAGTTGTAGAATATTTTAATTAAGATCTGTTAAAATATACCATCAATCGTCTAATCCTAACGCGTTTAAGGTCCAAGTCTATATTAATTGACCTAAAATACGGAGAAATATATAATCTTTTATCAACAAACAACATTTTCTTGGCACTTTGCCTGAAGAAAACAGTGGATTCTTGTTAGATTCTGCCAGGTCTATTCATTTCTTCATTCTCTCAGTATATCAACCCACATATTGAATCCAATTCTGCTTTTATTTGAATTTTTCTACGTCTTTCTTACAACCGAAAAAAGCATATCCATCAAAATCAGCTTATGAATAGTCGAAAACATCAAGAATCATGGGAAACAGCACAGAGAAACATGTAATAATATCATCAGGGATGAAGGTATAAACACATTTTTCCATTTCATGGACAATTTCCATGCAAAACAAAGTCAAACGAATGATATTTGGTATGGTAATTTTTTTTTAAAAAAATTATTTTTATTTTATGACAATTGAACAAATTGTAGACCCAATGGTAGAAAAAATTATCATTCATGGACAATTTTCATAAAAAAAAGTCAAACGGACACCGAACTTTCAACATTTTTCAAGTGAAAAATTATACCAATCAAACACAATTAATTGACAATTCCCAATAAAACAAGTTCTAGACAATTCAATTTCCTAAAATTCATTTTCTTTCCACCCAAACTTCATCTTTGCAATCAAACAGACCCTAAGTTAATTAATTACAATTCCCAATAAAATAATTTATAAGCAATTCAATTTCCTGAAATTCATTTTCTTTCCACTCATTTTTCACCTTTACAATCAAACGGATCATTGCTATCTTGGAGAAATTTACGAGCATAAAAGGTGAAATTTTTATAGTTTTCTCTTAACAGATGATGAATAAGGGACTGAAGCAGGCCGATGTGAGAAAATCTTCGTTTTTTTCCGATTCCAAAATCTCTGCCAGAAAATGGCAGACCAAGAAGCATGATTATTAGGGTATAAGCGAAATTCATAGTTTTTCATGTATTTCCCAGGAAAGTTAAAGGTTGTTTCTAATTTTTTCTTCATCTTGAATTGTTTGAAATGAAACAGAATGCTAAAACGGTAATTCCTGCTCATATAATAGCAGAAGCCATATCAACACTCCATGGCCTTAACCTTAGATGGTCAGGACGTTTAACCCTATTAAGATTTGGGGTATATCTTAAAAGGTCAACATTGTTAAGAGTAGCAGTCCAAGATCTTTATAAATTGATCTGTGTCGACATTATTTATCGATGTGGGATATAAATCTCTTAACACGCTCCCGCAAGATGGTGGCTCGTTTGAGAAGACTAATCTTGAAATCTACGTGCTCACTTTTGGAGTTTTAATGAGATCGAATCGCTCGTTGGAGCATAATGGGTTTGATACCATGTTAAGAATTCGGGTTCCAGCTTAAAAAGTCAACATTGTTAAGAAGAGTAGTCCAAAATCTTTATAAATTGGTCTATCGATGTGGGATATATATCCCTTAACAAACCCCAACAGAAAGGCAATATGTTTTAGCAAAATACCCGGAGTACTCGAACGCCCTTTTAGAAGGAGGAGAAAAGACGGATCTATATGATCTTTGCACCAAAGAAAAGCTCTCTGCGCCCAAACCGGATGACAATAGAAAATCACACCGTAGTGTTCCTAGAGAATCATTTGCACCTTCCTTTGTGTTAAATATTGGGTGCTTAACCATTTTGGGCCCAATGATATAGCCCAAACTGAAAACCTATTGATGGCCCTATAATGCAACCCAAATTAATGAGGAGTCCAGCCCAATCTGAATACAACCCGGCAACCCATTTCATTGTGTTTTGAAGGCCGAGATAATGCCATGTGGAATGGTTGTGATCGTTGGATGTTTCTGAATGTTTGTATTATTGGCTTGACATGTTCATTTGCTTCAGGACTTCAAGATTATTCTAGGGTTTTCTCTTCTCTTGCTCTCTCTGTATGTTCTTTGAAAACCTTTGGTTTTCATAGTGTAATCTTCTATTCTAATTATTCTTGATGAGATCTAGTGTTAATTAAGTTGTTGTTGTGATGAATCTGGTTTCTCTATTGAGCGTAACATTTGGTTACTTAGTGTAATCATTTGAGGGTTTTTTGAGAGAAAACTTAGGGTCTGAGAGCTTAATTCTTTTGTGGATTTCTATATAGTGATACTTTTATTGATTATTGCTGGTTTCTAGTGGATTGGAGCGATAACCACTTCGGTGTATGCTCAACTGGTGACTTGTCCTAATTTGGGTGAACATCCAGGTTTTAGAGCGAAAAATCTCGTGTTCCTTTTATATTCTGTAGTCCTTTGTGTATTTGGGGCCTGTCTAACACCAACACTTTGGAATTAGCATCCCTTATCTCTAGAGAACACAGTTGGAGCCATCTCGACTGCTTAACAACCTCAAGAAGAAGTCCTCCTTCCATGGGAGCTTTGTCTCGATCCCTTAAATTCAAGCTCGAAACCAAGTTCTAAACCACTTTGGACTATCAGAAAAGGAGTATCTAGTTCTTTTCACCCAAAACTACGAGGATGCAATGATGTTAGTTGGAGAGAGCTATCCCTTCTTCAAGGGGAACTTCTATTTGACAGTAATTGATGCCGATTATGTAAGGGAATTTGCGAGCTACAAAGAAAAAAGGGCGATTCCTGCACCAGAATCTTGGTTGGATTTGAGGATTAAAGGGTCACAACTCAGCCAATACTTCAGAAGAAAATGCACATACGCTCCGAAAGGGCAATTTTCTTACCCGGCAGAAGTGAATGGGACTCGATACTCTACGCATTGGATTTCAGAAGCCCACAGTAACTCTTGGAATTTTCTACTTGATGCAACCGCCTTGGTGGTGGGAGAAGATAGATTAAATCTCATGCTCCATAGGCCAGATTTAGTGTTATGCAGTCTTGATAATACAAACTCTCAGTTCTTCAACAATCACCTGCCTTCTCGTTAGGAGAAAATCCTTCAACATGTCCGCAGCCTCGACTCAAGTACATGAGTAACAAAGTGCATATGCCTGTAAGAGCATAAAAGACAGCTGACATAATTAAGAAATGTCAAGTACTTGTGCTCATAGAGATATAAGAATCTTCTGACTTGCTGCAATGGTTTCATTTAGTGCATAGGCAATTAGATTGATCAATTACGGATCAATACATAGAATGTCTTGAAATTAGGAGAAATTTCCAACATACAAGCTGAATCATAGAGCATATTTGGATTTGAATCTTTGTACAAAGTTTCTAGTTTCTAACTTGCTTTGTGCTATCAACGAATAGTAAACATAAAAGGTGACAGATATTTACAACATCTTCTTCTCCTCCTCCTCCTTCCAATATTTGCCTTTATATGGATGCAGTACTGAAGCTTCAATTCTTTGTCGAACATCTTTGATGCTGTCTTTTTTTCTCTAACTTGCTATGTGCCATCAGTACGGAAAACAGCGGCCCACAAGGAAGCACATTATATTTACTACATCCTTTCTTTCTTTTTGTGTGTGTATGTGTGGTCATTGAGAGGGGTTTGGGGGAGGGGGGACTCAATCAAATACATACAAGTTCATTTGCATTCTGTACAGAAAATTAATGTACCATTTTCAACCTGAAACTGAACGTAACGTGTAAATTAATGTTTCTTCAGCATGAAATGCACTGAACTTGCGAAAGCATTCATCCAAAGCCAGTATCTTACTGAAAATCATCAAACATTGAACAAAATACGATAAATACCAAGACGGGGTGATACAAACTTGTAATATGACAGAGATCTATTAAATACCAGTCAAGTACAGAAAAACGATAAATAAAGTACAATAGTCCTGCTATAAGCAGATCAAAAAGACATTACTAACTTGTAAGCCTAAACTTGGAAGCCCGCCCTTCTTTCTGCCAACTCTAATTTTGACACATAAACATCTAATTCAGCTCCGTTGTTTTTAATATTAATACTTAGTTCTTCCATCACCCACGGCGATCATGTCTTCAAAGGCTCCCCACACTGGGAATCATAGGCAAGACATGCTCTTGATGCGGTACAATCACGTCCAATAAGTATGGCCAGGCGTATCCAACATCTTCTGAATTGTGGCCTGAGATCATCCTTCTTAGTCACACGAGCTGCAGTTACATCACAAGACTCTGCAAACTTCAACACGTCTGGAAAGATATCCGACTCTTTGAATGGATTTCCAAGATAAGTGTGCGCCCAGTTCGACTTGTAAAAGCGATCTTCCCACTGGTCCACCATGCCTAAATGCTGATTGTTCAAAGTCGAGTCGAGCACCTTTTTATTTAAAGTAATAAGTTATTGAACTTTTTGTTCATCGGATCACTATACTAACGAACAAACCTTTGACAAACAAAATGGCCCTTAAGCCTATTATTTCTTATAATTCTTCATTAGCTTTCACACAAGACTATTGACAGAGCTTAACACTTCAGTATGCTCTATGAATCCAACAAGAACTAAAAAAACCTAACAAACAGCTTTCGATATGGACACAACAAAATGGCTCGAAGGACAAGACATCCTCGATGGGGAATTTAGTTATGGATCGACGATCTCGTAGTTAAGGAAGACCTCATATCAACTATGGCAGACTCGTCTGCGCCCAACTTGATAGCTTCCTTGCTTGCTCTTATAAACCTTGATACAGCACCCCTTACATATTCATGAGCTTCCTTCACGTTCATCTTAGTTCGCATCTCGTCCCGGAAGCTACTCAAGAAATGATCACCGTTGAGAACGGCACCCAATTGCACCACCTCGCCCTGGAACTCAGACAACCCACGATTTTCATCTGCTTCGGAGCTTCTTAAAGGTGTTACATCAGGCAGGACCTCTACAAACAATTAACACGGTACCTTATTAATGTGTTGCCCCATTGAAAGTTCAATACTTGAAAAAGAAAAATGTTCGAAACAAAGAAGTTGAGTGCATTGTGATTAAGCCATAATTTCAAAAATGAGCAATATTAGGCAAAGCGAAACCAAAAACAAGTAAAGAAGTCATACGAGGCCAAGTCGAGAAGATGATTACCTGGGCAATCAGTTCTTGGAGAGGTTAATTCCCCGACTACTTGCTCAAATGTACCAGCCCAAGCATCCCTATGAGTCAAGAAGTTCGATGAGAGGTTGAACATCTTCTTTATGGTGGCTGGAATTGACGAGTGCTCAAACTCGGAATTTGGAGCCGGACCTTTTGGTCTGCTTATTACTACATACGAAACAATCAAAACCATATCAAATCAGAATCAAATGATTTATTTCAAACATTAGAGAAAAAAGACCATTATCATTCAAAGGAAACAAGAGGAGCATACTGGTTCCTTTCTTGATCCAAGGAGAAACCATAATAGTAGGTACTCGAACACCAAGCCTGTCAAACTTAAAGAAATAAGGTGCTGGGCCTGTATTTCCATCGGGATTGGGGACATTAACAAACGGCGTCTGCACATGATCATAGAAACCCCCATGTTCATCGTAAGTAATGACCAAAAGCGTCTCATTCCATTGAGGACTTGCTCTCAATGTCTCGTAAACCTCCTTCACTAACTTCTGTCCATTCGCAACATCATGAGATGGATGATCATCATTTGCAGGTAATCCTTCTAAATCGAAGTATCTAGGTTCAATCACAGTCAAACTAGGCAACTTTCCCTTCTTAGCATCACTCTTGAACTTCAAATCAAACTGATGAAACTTAAATATGTACTTCAACTTCCTCAAATTTCTATAAAACAAAGTTGTCGGAATGTTTTGGAAATAAATCCCGAAATCTAAACCGCTATCGTGAACGGAGTCGAATATCGTCCGCTGGGGGTACCCTTTGGCCAACTGCTTCTTAACATGGCTTGTGGATCCATGAGAAGTTGCAGAATATACAAAAAGTCTATTGGGTTGTGTTGGACCAGGAATCGACGAAAACCATCTATCAAACACTGCAAATTCACGAATTAATGTTTCATAAATCGGCACATTTTCAGGCCTAAATCCTTTCATCACTGTTTCTGATAAGTTCTGTGACATTGTTAATGCTTGTTCTACAAAACCAGACATTGTAGGAAATAAACCAGAGCCAAACACCTGTTCAAGATAAATTTGTAAATAAATCCACCCCATATCTAACACAAACTTTTATGACCATACATGTTGTATCTTGGATGAAAATTGTGCAAGTTTAAGCTTTTAGACGAGATGATTTTTGCCCGTACCTGTTGCTCCACAGCCTCGAAAGAATGGCCGGGATCTGGATCCACATATTCAGCATCATCAGAAAAGCAAATTGTTTCAGTATCCTCTGCTTTGGTGGAAACTCGATTGCATTCTTTTCCTGTGACTCCATTGATTGCGGGATTTACAGATTTCTTCATCCACCCAAGCATATGATCAAAAGATCGATTTTCCAACACCAGAACCACAATAGTTTTGATGGGCTGCTGCTGCTGCTGCTGGTAAGTTTCGACAAAAACTCTTGAAAGTATAAAAAAAATCAACAAAATAGGCTTCATTTTCTTGATTCCGAACTTCTGTGCTGAATGAAGTTTGGTTCTTCGTGGGTTTGTAAAGGCTATGAGTGAGTGGTGAAGAAAAAGCTAAAGGAGGCAATTAAAATAAGAATAATCACTTTTTTGCCGCAAAAAAAGTGAAGTTTGTGTACGCACACCGTATCTAAAATTCTAATACAGTTCATATTCAAAATATACAGTAAAGGGTACTGGGAAAAGGAAGACAGATTACAGAAAAACTTGAACAGAATGTTGCAATTTGTGTCAATTTATCAAGAAAATCGACAGATTTAGATATAAATAATCTAACTTTTTTTGGAAAGATTTTGAATAAGTCGGTGAATGGGTGAAACGTGTACAGATTCTCCATTTTTGTAGTAAAAAAATTTGTTTTGTGCCCTTTTATATAGTGAATCTGTTAAGCTGATGCTAATCAGAGACGGTATATGTAACACGTCCTATTCTTTTTCTATTAACGGTCCAACGTCATGATTTCAATTTCAATATTTAGTGTGGGTTTGATGTACATTTTTTAGGAGATAATGTATTTTTTTTGTGATGTGATAATAAATATGTGGTTGAAAAAAAAAAGTTATTGATATTGTAAAAAATATTATTTTATTGAAAAATGTGTGATTGAAAATGAGTAAAAGTATGAGACTGTAGCTCAAATAGGGACTTACTCAGTATTAATGGAATTCATTTCACCAGCACTAATGAAACTTATTTCTCCATCAAGTGGAGGGTAATTATGGCAATGGCTTGACGGGAGTTTGGCTCTATATAAAGGAGTTTGGTCCCTAAACTCAAATACAATTGAAATTACACATTATACACCATTAATATAGAGTGTTGAGAGCTTGAAAGTGTCATTACCTGGAACAAAATGAAGAGCTTCTGGAACAACACCAATGGCTGGAGGTATGAATTCAATTCGTGAAATTTTTTCGATTTTTCGATCCAATTGTTTTCACATAATTATTTTGAATTGATTTAGTCTAATATTTAGTATCAGAGCAATTAGCATGTTGTGAAGTTACATAATATTGCAAATAATTATGTTAAAATTGAGGGTTAATTGAATAGAATGTATGTTTTACAAATGTAAATCTTGTTAAAATTGAATACAATGACATAAAAATTTCTTGTGGGCTAAATTTTTAATCAAGTATATTCAATTATTCCTTAGGATAGAATTATCAAATTATGTACATAATTTATATTTAAGCTAATTATGAAAACAATTTGATATTCTATTCTAAAGCAAACTTTGTAAACTATCAAATTATATACTTATTCATAATTCCTATGGACAAATTATGAGGTAGTTTGATACTTTATTTTAATTAATAATACAAATATAATAAAAGTTCCTATGGTAAAAAAATTAATATATTAAGTATAATTAATTACAATTTAATGTTTTTTAATCTTTATGGTATCCCGATCTTAATATATAGTTTTATTTAATTAAAGATGTCGTGGTTAATCCTTAAATAAATAAAACTATATAGATCACTCCTGCATTATGTATTTTGTGCATAAACGATCAATTCAATACGAGAATAAGTCTAATTGTGCAATATTAACCAACATGTTATAATTATGCACGAAATTCTCTTAAACGTTATAAATTGCATAAAATTTTAACTCATCTAAAAATTGCATGTATTAATTTAAAACACATGCAAACTAAATATGAGTATATTTGTGACTTTTCATAATTTAATTCATCATAAAATTGCATATATTATTCTAAACATAAATTAATTAACATATGCAAAAATTAAGTATATATATATGGGTATAAAAATAAAAGAAAGGGAAAATTTCATTAGTAAGACATTAAGTATAATCTATTTCAAATTTAAGAAATAAAGTTTACTTTTTCAAAATCAGATATTAATTTAAATTTTATTTATTAAATAA
>CAIGRB010031451.1:55970-97459 GCA_903798255.1 Fraxinus quadrangulata | reverse complement strand
CATCAATAAAGGTAATGAAATATTTCTGACCATGTGAGTCCATGTCTGGACTACATATATCAGTATGTATGATTTCTAATATATTTGAAATTCTATTGGCACCTTTCTTGGACTTATTAGTCTGCTTTCCCTTAATGTAGTCCACACATGTGTTAAAATCAATGAAATCTAGAGTACTAAATATCCCATCTTTTATTATTCTTTTAATTATTTCCATAGATATATGTCCTAATCTCCAAAGCCACAACATAAAGGAGTCTTCGTTAATATTACACCATTTATTACCAGCGCAAACATGCATTGAATTATAAGTGATATTGTTTTGTAAATTAATACGATAAAGACCATCAGACAAAATACCATTCCCGACACAATCAGAATTATATAATAAAATGAATGACGTCTTCAAAAAATCAAAGAAATATCCCAATGGTACAAGTCTGGAAATCGAGATCAAGTTTAGTGAAAAACTTGGAACATAAAAGGTCAGCAATTCCTAGTGATTATGAAGTGTACCTATAAAAACCTGAACACAGTATTGGAGCCGAAAATGATCCCGAGTCATTTTCACAGGCCTTGAGTTGTAAATAATCAGAATTATAGTACAATGCCATGAAGGAAGAGATAAGTTCCATAAAGAGTAATGGATGCTGGGATCTTGTTGAGTTTCCTTGTAGTGCCAAAGTTATTGGCTATAAATGGGTCTTTAACACTAGGAAAGAGATGACATTGAGAGATACAAGGTGAGACTTGTGGCGATGGGATTCACTCAAAATGAGGAAATCGATTACACAGAAACCTTTTTTTCAGTATCTAAAAAAGATTCTCTACGTATTATTTTGGCATTAGTAGCCCAATTTGACTTTGAGTTACAACAAATGGATGTGAAAATGACATTTTTCAATTGAGATTTAGAGGAAGAGGTTTATATAAAACAACCTAAATGATTCTTCTCTAATGATGGATAACATTTGGTCTGTAAGCTTAATAAATCTATATATTGTCTAAAACAAGCGTCCCGTCAATGGTATTTTAAATTCTATGAAGTAATTTTTTCATTTGGATTTGTAGAAAATCTCATGGATCAATGTATATACCAGAAGATTAGTGGGAGTAAGATTTGTTTTCTTATTTTATATGCAGATGACATTTTACTTGCAACCAATGATAAATGTTTGCTGCATGAGGTGAAACAATTTCTCTCTAAACATTTCGATATGAAGGATATGGGTGAGGTATCTTATGTTATTGGCATTAAGATTCATAGAGACAGATTAAAAGGTATTTTGGGTTTGTCTTAGGAAATCCATATCAACAAAATTTTAGAGAGATTTCAGATGAATGATTGTTCGCTAAGTATAATTCCATTGTGAAGGGTGATATGTTCAATTTGAACCAATGCTCGAATAATGATTTGGAAGGGGAACAAATGAAGAACATTTCATATGATTCCGCTATCGAAAGCCTGATGTGTGCTCAAGTCTGCACAAGATCTGACATTGCATTTGTTATAGGAATGTTAGGATGATATCAAAGTAATCCAGGTATGGACCACTGGAGAGGAGCAAAGAAAATAATAAGGTACCTTCAAGGAACTAAAAATTACATGCTTATGTATAAACGGACGGATAAACTAGAAGTGATTAGATACTCAAATTTAGACTTTGCTGGCTGTTTTGATTCACGAAAATCAATATCAGGGTATATTTTTATGATGGCTGGTGGAGCTATATCATGGAGGAGTGCCAAACAAACCTTGAGTGCTACTTCCACTATGGAAGCCGAGTTCGTTTCCTATTTTGAGGCTTCTTCGCATGGTGTATGGATTAAGAGTTTTATATCTAGGTTAAAGTTATAGATTCCATTTCTAGGCTATTGAGAATTTACTGTGACAATTCGATCGTTGTCTTTATGGCTAAGAACAACAAAAGTGGTAGTCGAAGTAAACATATCGACATTAAGTATTTAGTCATAAGGGAGCATATTAAAAAAAAGAAAGTGGACATTGAACACGTAAGCATCGAATTGATGATCGCTGATCTTTTGACTAAAGGCATGCCACCATTGAAATTCAAAGATCATGTAGAGAAAATGAGACTTGATTCTATTATATAATGGTATATATAATATTTGTATGAAACTCTTATTTATTATGATATTTTCTCATAGTCATGCATGCCTAATTTATTTGAGAAAATACATCTTCGTAAGACCAAGAATAAGATATAAGGTCTTTTTCATTAAGTATTTTTACCACATAAGGTATAATTCTTAAGGAACTAAATACATTGTAATACATAGAAGATAATATTCGTTATTAGAGGACTCATCGCTATGATTCATGTGTTTTTTTTTTTAAGAAAGACAATTGATGGGAATAAGTTGAAACATTAGGTTGAATGTATGGACCAAGTGGGAGAATGTAACACGTTCGTTTCTTTCTCTATTAATGGTTCAACATCATGGTTTCAGTTTTAACGTTTACTGATTTCAATTCAGCATCAATGGAATTCATTTTACTAGCATTAATGGAATTCATTTCACCAGCAATTGGAGGGTAATTGTGGCCATGGCTTGATGGGAGCTTGGCTCTATATAAAGGGGTTTGGTCCATGAGCTCAAATACAACTAAAAATAAACATTATACACCATTAATTTAGAGTGTTGAGAATTTGGAAGTGCTATTACCTGGAACAGAAGGAAGAGCTTCTAGAACAACACCAATGGTTGGAGGTATGAATTCAATTCGTGAAATTTTTTAGATTTTTCGATCCAATTGTTTTCACGTGATTGTTTTTGATCGATTTTTAGTTCTGAGAAATTGATTGAAATCTAAACTATTTAGAATGAAACGAGAAAAAAAACTAGAAAGAGTCGACGGACTCTTCTATTCTAGTCTCCTCGGTGACCGTGGGTGGCAACTTGTTTCTATAATTTAGCCATTGCTTCTCATTATTTTCAAAATACATTTATTTCTTTTTTTCAACTACATATTTTTCAATAAAATAATATTATACGCAAACTCAAACTTTTATTTATTTTTCAACCACGCATTCTACATCAATCCGCTATTCCAAAATACATTCTTAAGAAAAACATATGACTCAAACGGGCTCTTACTTCGTTAATCTACGTTAAATTTCAAAATTTTGAACACTAGTTCTAGTCGAAAAATTAAACATACGTTTATAAAGTTACATGTAAAGATCAATTGAGACAATTTTTATTGTTGATGGCCCTTGAAATAATAATTCGATATCTATATAATTAGTGTGTCTGCCCAAATTGGTGTCTTCATGTGCCCATGCAAATATGGGAATTACACCTTTTCTTGTGTATTTAGTGCTTGCTTATCGGGCGTGGCATGTTCAACTACATAATAAATGCTTACCAATATAACGATATATGATATTATATAATTTTTTTAATTTGCTTTCTCAAATATGAATGAAGGTTCACATTCATCACTATTACTAATAAATAATATTACACTTCAAAATAATTTATGGTGAAAATAAGAAAGCATTGTAATGTGCGGGTTGGGCCATTGGAAGCATACTTATATGATATTTCGTGCACATCACGTGAATGACTGCCACATGAAATATCCGTCCCCCTTTTTCTACCACTAAGCAATCTTTAATAACTTTATGTTCAATTATTGAAATATATTAAAAGTCGTAAAGTTCATTTTTATTAGATTGCTTATCATTAAATACGTTATGAGTAATTAAAATGTAATGAAATAAGATAACTGTTACACTTCGCCACCTAACTTAGTCGACCCATCGAAGTTCTTTTTATCGAAACCACCATTGTAGAGTGCATCTCACGTATCCTGAATAGTCTCGATTTAAGCTTCGTTGCTTCGCCAAAGTGCTTTACCTGGGCAGCTTTGGGGAAAGTGTCTTCACCGCTCCGAGTTACTTCATCTCAGATTTTGAGTTAATTCACTGGTGACGATTCACATTTGAAGATCTTGAATTTATGAAATCCTTTTGAAATGATTGATTGGATTTTTGTAATGAAGGTCAAAGTCTTGTTAGCATAGGTTATAGAGTGCCTACCCCCTTTTTGATGACATTTAATGCACCATAGACTAGTGGTGTCAAAATTGATACCTAGGATAAGATGCCTCGGTTAAGGAGATGATGTCACGTGTCCCCCATTCGATGGACACTATTTCATATATAACACTATAAATATCTCCCTTCATGTCATTTTTAGGGTAATGCTAATATATCAACTACAAACTATGTACCCTCTCATTCTTAGTTTGATCTTTTGTTGCAAAAAGTTAGATGTTCGATCTTGATCTTTAGTTCAATTTTTGTTGATTGTTCCTTATCATGCAATCTCACCATATATCTTACTAGCGCCCAAACATATTTGTCTCATATTATAAAACTTCTCTCATGATCAAATTCGAGATATTATTGATTAGTAATCCGTCTACACTTGTCAAAATTAGCTTGCGTGGACACAAAAGGGCCCAGTATCTATTATCCATGTTAACGGTACGAACATCGAGGTTACCAAATTGACACCATCTATGGAAACACCATTATAACCACGAACATTCCCGTGGAAAATATTTGCCAGAAAATAGCAGGATATCCCCCTTGAAAAAGAACATGTGGAAGCCCCAAATATTGGAAAAACCTGACAGTTTTTCTAAGGAAAAATGAGTTCAGATCGTGATGTTACTCCTTGAGGATAAGAGAAGGCCCCCATCGAAAAGACTCCACAAGCAACAGCCAAAGTGGATCGGTGCCACTCCCACCACCACCATAGGCGCGGTGGGATGAAGGTAGCTGCTCAACTCACCTGAGAGATAGCAACCATTGCCGCTAACATGAGGAATATCACTCACCAAAACATGATACAAGAACTCCTCATACAAATGCAAATCCAGGGAGATCCTTCAATTCTTCCTTTTGTACCACAAGAATACTATCCGTGTGATAATGAAATCCAAAGTCAGAGGGCTTCATTCCCTAAGCAGGCTAGGGAAGTTAGCCCCTTGAAAGGGAATTGGGAGTTAATATCTTCTTAAACTATGATTATGGTCGACCCATTGAGACCCATGTTGACATTGAAGATAATTTTCCCCCGAATATGAGCCAGAACACATGCCGCAAAGGTCTGTTAGTGTGTTTAACAGAATCAGCCCACGAGAACCAGGCATAAGCCATCCTAGCCACCCCTCACATCTAGAAATATTCTACACAACCACCTCTTGAGGCCTGACAACTGGAAGAGAGGCAAGGATATGCCCTTCGTGCTGCCCTGCCTAGAAATAAACGCTACAGGAGGAGAAAATGGTGAGTGATCAGGTAGGCCCATCTCATCCTCTTCTCAGATAAAAAGAAGAAGACTCAGATGAAACCCAAAAATCTTGTTACCTGAATGACGATGATGATAATTTATCTTTTTCACAAGAACTAAAGAATGTTCCTGTCCTGAGCCACTATGTGTCACCAAAGATACCAAAGTATGACGAAAGAGGCAACTCGACTAAGTAGTTGAATAGTTACAAATCACACATGAGCCTGAGAGGCACCAGTCCCGCAGTCAAATGCAGAGCCTTCCATTTGACTTTAAATGGGCCGTCAGGAATTTGGTACATTAGGTTCCACTCGGGGAATATTAAGAGTTGACTAGAGTTCAAAAGTATGTTCCTGGAATAATTTGTTGCGAGTAAAGAAGGAGAGACTCTTATCCAACATTTTCAGGACATGAGGCAACAATTCGAGGAGACGTTGAAGAATTTTTTAGCCCGCTTTACTGATGAGATGACATATTGAGTGCAAGTCATTGACCTGAAGACGTTATCCACACTACGGTGTGGGCCAAACATGAACACCATCTTTTGGAGGGATATACAGAATCAGGACCTCACCCGCTATGAGACGTGAAATTAATCATTTTAAGACTTTTATTGTTTCTTTTGAACTAGACCAGATGCAGTTTCCTTATTCTTTAACTTATCCTGAGTACTTGCTAAGTGAGTATTTCCAGTTCTATCTTATTTCAGACTTTCTTCTTCATGCACCCAATATGCAATGAGCTCATCAAGAGTCTACTTCCCCTTTTGAAAGCTGTAATTGACCTTAAATTAATTGAATTGTGTAGGAAGAGATCAAAATCAAATGCACGAGCAAGTCATTAGACATCTTAAACTTCAATGCCTTTAATTTTGAAGCAAGATGAGACATATCCACGATGTATTCTCTTATGTTTTCTTTAGCCGAAAGCAAGTTCATCGGAAGCGTACTAGTTTCGGCCTTATCATCTCTTGAAAAATGTTTTTCAATTTCTTAAGAAATTCATTGGTAGTAGTTACCTTATTGAACAAAGCGCCCTTGAATATTGTTGGAATTCCACGCTTCATGATCATAAGACTTGTACGGTTTGATCGATCCCATTTATCCGAGTTTCATTTTATTGGCGAAACTTTTATCCATAAGAGTAGTGGGTTGTTCAGTCCTTAATGCGAGGTCTAGATCTATGCCGCCAAGAATAATATAAACGTGCTCTTTTCATCGAAAGTGTACTAGTTTCGACCTTATCGCCTATTGGAAAATGTTTTCCAATTTCTTAAGAAATTCATTGGTAGTAGTTATCTTATTGAACAAAGCGCCCCTGAATGTTGTTGGAATTCCACGCTTCATGATCATAAGACTTATGCGGTTTGATCGATCCC
Source organism: Fraxinus quadrangulata (assembly GCA_903798255.1). Classification (NCBI taxonomy): domain Eukaryota; kingdom Viridiplantae; phylum Streptophyta; class Magnoliopsida; order Lamiales; family Oleaceae; genus Fraxinus; species Fraxinus quadrangulata. The sequence goes on along the minus strand of CAIGRB010031451.1, from coordinate 90,753 downwards.
AGTTATCCAAGTTTCATTTTATTGGCGGAAATTCATTTTATGTGTACCATAAGGTACATGTAGCATTATTCTTCCCACTTTCCTCTTTTATACCTCACACTTTTTTCCCCCTCTCTTACACCTCAAACTCTTTCTATCTACGATCATAATATTTTTTCTTTTTTAAAAAAAAATTAGGTGATCACATTTTGTAACATTAGATAAAATTTTGTAATTTAAAATTTAATTAAACAAGTCACATTCACACGATCACACGTCGTCACAAAACCACACAAGTTCACAGCCACAATTACAAACTTAAACACAAATTATATATGTTTTTATAAGTCACAAAATTATTATCGATCACGAATTAAAATTAATTAGTCACAATTTACTTATCGATCACAAAGAAACAAATTGTAGGTCAAATTTAGTCACATAATGCACATTTTTATGTCACATATTATTTGTTCGTCACAAATTAATGATTTTATTGATCACAATTACCCAATAATTGGTCAAATCGCTCTTCATTCCATCCATCCCATCCCACCATCATCGACACCACCAAAAAAAAATATTGATGTTATATCATCACCACAGCGCCACCACCCGCATCACCACCTCGGCAACACCACCATCTCTAAACGCACCACACACAAATCATCACCATCGTTTCCAATCTATCACAACACCTCCAAACACACTATCGTATACATATCCACACATGCATCACAATCTACACACGCCGTAACCTACCACAACATTACACAACCACTACTTTCACCACCCGCACCTCATTTACAAATATCGACGATTGTTAAATCTGTAGCCATCCGACGACCTTCAAATTTGTAGCCGTCTGTGGAGGTGGAGACGGAGTTCCAGTACACAAATTGGACTCGTTGGCATCGATTGGAGTTTACTCGTCGACGATGGAGATATTGTTTTAGAGTGATCTATAGAGAGAAATGGTAGAAAGAAGCAAATGGTAGAGAGAGAAATAAATGGTAGATAGAAATGGTAGAAAGAGAGAAAAAAATGGAAGATACCGTGTGGAACGAAAAAAATGGTAGAGAGGGAAAGTGGTTTAAAAAAATATGGTAATTATCATTATTTAGTTACCTTTAATTTAGGTATAAATTTCTAAACTTTTGAAAGCTTAGCCTGTATTTGAGTCATATTATTTTGAAAGAATATATTCTGGAATAGTAGATTGATGGAGAATGTGTGGTTAAAAAAGAAGAAAAAGTTATTGACGTGATAGAAAATATTATTTTATTGAAAAATGTGTGGTTGAAAATGACTAGAAGAATGAATGAAAATTTTAATGTATATCATACAAAGATTAGAATTTATGGCCCCATTTGATCCACATTTAAAAAAAAAATGCATTATTTCAATACTCATTTTCAAGCATACAATTTTCAATAAAATAATATTACTTAAATTCAAAAATTTTCCTTCTTTTTTAACCACATATTTTTCATCACATCACTATTTAAAATATATTATTTCCTTAAAAATGTACATCAAACACGGGCATAATATTTTCAAAAACCTAATTAGTACTTGATTTCTGAAAATAAAATTTAATGATATGATTAATGATAATCAAATTTAAAATACATGGTTTTGCTTAATTTTCCCTATATAATTTCCATATGTATTTTACTTATCATGAAATACAATTATAATGGATCTGATCTTTACACATATAATTCGGTCAACAATTTATTTAGATGCACAATATCCAATTACTTAATTCTTTACTAGATCACTTGAATTCTGAACTTAACTTTAACAATGATCTTTATACATAATTAATTACATATATCAGTCAACCAGACAAATTGTTATTTTTCCCAACAAGATCAACATCACGAATGTATGATCGCTTGTCAATTAAAATTTGCATTTTTTTCTTAAATAAAATCCTTAAGAAACACATTTTTTCTTCTTAATCATAAACAGGAGTATTACCAAAATTCCACTCACGGGGAAAGTAAGAAACAAGAAGTCAAAAAGGTCAGGCACATAGCTGCACCGACAACATAGTTTTAAATAATTTAATCTTGGAATCTCAATGGCCCAATCAAACCTAAAATCAGAACCCAAATAAATAATTTTGTTATTAGTTGGGGGGACAAAGCGTCCCCATTTCTTGATTCCACTTTCATTTAACAAAAAAAATCTTGTAATAAAAAGGAACCTTAATCCCATTTAATCAGGAGAATATGTCGATCCATTACTAATGATTTAACCAAATCTTCCACTAATTTAGCAACAATGGTTAATTCTCGAATTAAGAAAAACACACGATTTAAGATGATTCACTAACATAAATTCATCCACGGGATATTGATTAAAAATTATATGGTATCGATTTAAGAATATGTCTCTTTCATTTTCTCTCTACTATACCGAAAAGATTCTCACCCTAATGATTTTATAAACGAGAAAAATATTACACTGAAAGATATTGAATCGGGATCCGATGAAAATGATAATACACGACATTCAACAATAATAGACAAGAATGGAGTCCTATTCCAATTTATTTACCTACATTTGTTATGTTTTAGGGGTGTGTATTGAGCGATAAATTCGTACTTGCATCTAAAAATATCCCCATTTGTACCACATGCAAGATGCGAAACTTATACACTTTTCCAAACTACCTACTAAAGATAACCCAATTATGCTCTTTGCATTTGGGTTGTGTATTGAACGATAAATTCGTACTTGCATCTAAAAATATCCCCATTTGTATCACATGCAAGATGCGAAACTTGTATCTTTAGTAGGTAGTTTGGAAAAGTGTACAAGTTTCGCATCTTGCATGTGGTACAAATGGGGATATTTATAGATGCAAGTACGAATTTATCGTTCAATACACAACCCTATCTCATAACTTTTTGGAAATTGTTTAGTAGGGGGAATGGGGATGGGTTATTCTTTTTGTTAAGGTGAAATTTCACATCAATTAAATATCATAATAATAATAATACATATAGAGTTATTCTTCTTAATAATGTTACGTGCCTTTTAAACTGAGACTATTACGTGCGGAATAAGGGTCGGTGCCTCTTATTTATTTTGTACAGATCATACCTTCTTATTTTCGTATTATTGAAATTTTACACTGGAAAGGATCTTGTGAACCCCATATGAAAAGCAATCCAAATTCTATTCTCGTGACAAAAGAAAACAAGTCTTTGGTATAAACGTTCCTTGGGAAACAAGCAAATCAAGTCTTAAAACAAATTTTGATCTTCTCCACAAACATTACAAGCTAATACGCTTTTACAAAAATCTCAAACATTGTGTACATTCAAATATCCTAGAATTAAAACCTTAAAATCCTATATAAAATGATCGACTGGGCGCCAATTGTAATGGGTTATTTCCTTTTCGTCGTCCTTTCTCCCGGCGTCCTCTTTCAAATTCCCGGCAACACCCGACACATCGAATTTGGAAGCTTCGGCACCAATGGAAAGGCTGTTATTGTCCACACAATAATTTTTTTTGGAGTCTTTACCATTCTCATTATGGCTGTACGCATTCGAATTTACATGGGCTGATTTTCTTCTCTTCATTTCTCGTGTATAAATATAATAAAAATATACATTGTTTTGCCTTCGAAAAGGAAAAAAATTATACACGGTTTTGTATGTTATTTTCTCATAAATGTATGTAAGATGATTCTTATCAATTGTTGTCGTCGAAATTTGGTACTGATTGACATTTTCATAACATCTTGTTTCGTAGCTAATTTAAAGAATTTTCGACATGTTTCGATTTTGCTAGTTATTGGAGTTTAGGTGCCTATAAACTTATTAATATTAACATTTTGCTAAACTTTAATGTGAATATAATTTTATTAATATTGAAGCTGGTGCGATCCAAGAACTACAACTCTTCTATTTGAGAGAAGGATTTTTCAAAAATATACTCGTTCAAGATTAGAAATAGATTTTTTAAGTATAGAATTGATCAATCAATTCGGTTCCATAGTTACATTTGAATAAATGATTCTATCTATAAGATTCTCATTCGTTCAATTCTTTTTTAAAATTGAAGCGAACCGATCATATCAAGTCTTATACCGGTTAGAGTAATGCTATATAGCTCTACTGAAGTTATAATCTCAGTTTAGGTCATGTTAGATGACATGAATAAATGACTTATTTAATTTCACCTATTATTTAATGTCGCAGTAAAAAAATTGGAATTATAACCCCGATGAAACTAAATAACATCAGTCTACCGGTTAAGTTGGCAAAAGCTATTTAAATTCTAAATCTGCTTGCTTATGCACGTTTATCATAGGCTGAACACAAGGCAATAAAGGAATACCAAAAAAAGAGGCGACATATAATTCAATGAAGAATAGTTTGACGAACTTTTTTGAAATTGGACTCTCGAAAACACGGAATAGATTTTTTTTTAAAAAAATCTTAGTAGAGAAAATCTCGACCTTGATTAATTGATAAAGCTTCTTTGACATTAATTCGATCTAGATAACAACATATGATAGCTTTAATTGACTTAGTTCGTGTCTTTATTAGATCAGTTATTTGAGAAGTGTTGACTGTAATCTAAAATATTCAGTAATCGAACTACAAGTTCACCAACCATTCAAGATTGGGATTTTGAACCCCGAGAGGAAGGGAAATGTGATGATGTGTTCTCTATGACAGAAGAATGTAGTGCAGTTCGACAACATAAGTTCCCCATGTTAGGTATGGTCACGTGATGTTATGGATGCGAAGGCAATTGTTGCTGTCATCTATAGGTTCAAGTCTTTTTTCATTGATTTTGATACAATAGTAGTATATGATATTTTCTTGGTTTCACGAGAGAAGTTGAGATGAAAGTAAGTTTGTCAACCATTTGAAATCGAGATTCCATTATGTATGGTGGGAGAAAATTAGGAGTCTCAAAATGGGTACATCCAACTTGCAAATGTATATATGTTAATTCTTCGTAAATAGCTATAAGAAGTATATCATCAATTGTTGAGTAAGTCACGTCAACAAAATTTAGGCTCATTTTGAATTTGAACTAGCTCATTTAAAAATATGGTTTCAAATAAGCCTAGACCATCTTCCAAATCCGAGGATCAAACTAGCCTCGAACCCATCAACATTTCAGTCCGGGGCAAAATGTCCGACTTCTCATTTTTTGTTTTTGTTTTTTTCCATTTTTTGAGAATTCGATGCCATTTAAATTAAGTTATTGTTAAAAATATGAATATTGTGTAAGATATAAAAGATTGTGTGAAAAAATGTGCAAAAGAAATAAGTAATTATAGCCAAAATTGATTTTTCAGAAAATACAAAATTATCAATTAAGTCCGACAATAGACACAATTCATATTATGATGAAACAATCCTTTAATCGATCCGAACTAAGTCATACCTATTTTGGTACAATGTCATAACGGATTGAGTCATCTCAAGCCTAGGCGGCATGACTCATTTCGACGACAAAATGATGGTTTGAAAACTTTTACGAGATGTTAGATTAGAAACTATACAAAATAATGTTAATGTTATTATCCATTTCTAGTGCTATTATTATCAATTTACCAACATGCTCTGATCCGATTAGAATCGGATCCAACATCCAAGTCCGACCCAACCCCATATGCTCTCTTTCTCTACTTCGTTTCAATCTCTCTCTCTCTCTCTACAATCCTCTTCAAGTACCAATCCAGTACACAAAATGGCGACGCTAGCTCGCGCATCTCGCCGGCTGCTCCCGAGGACCCTCTCCACCAGTGTAATCTTCCGGTCTTTTTCAGTAGAATCGGTCCAAGCGCCACCACAATCGCCGCCACTAGCACCTGTAATCAGGGAATCTCCGGATCGGGTGAAATGGGACTATCGGGGTCAGAGGAAGCTAATTCCTCTTGGCCAGTGGGCCCCCAAGATAGCTGTCGATGCTTACGTGGCGCCCAATGTGGTGTTAGCCGGTCAGGTGGTGGTCCACGACGGCGCATCTGTCTGGAACGGCGCCGTATTGCGTGGTGATCTGAATAAGATTACTGTTGGGTTCTGCTCCAATGTGCAGGAACGATGCGTTGTTCACGCTGCCTGGTCTTCGCCTACAGGTTAGTATAAACAAATTGAACACTGCGCTTATAAGCATGTACCTTAGATTTGTTGAATTTATCGATCCTTCTGCCAAGCTAGGATTTTTTTNCAGAAGAATGTAGTGCAGTTCGACAACATAAGTTCCCCATGTTAGGTATGGTCACGTGATGTTATGGATGCGAAGGCAATTGTTGCTGTCATCTATAGGTTGAAGTCTTTTTTCATTGATTTTGATACAATAGTAGTATATGATATTTTCTTGGTTTCACGAGAGAAGTTGAGATGAAAGAAAGTTTGTCAACCATTTGAAATCGAGATTCCATTATGTATAGAGAGGGAGAAAATTAGGAGTGTCAAAATGGGTACATCCAACTTGCAAATGTATATATGTTAATTCTTCGTAAATAGCTATAAGAAGTATATCATCAATTGTTGAGTAAGTCGCGTCAACAAAATTTAGGCTCATTTTGAATTTGAACTAGCTCATTTAAAAATATCAATAATGCTTCTTGTACAGCAATTCAAAAATTCCTACGTGACACTTAGATGTGAAATGATTAAAAAAGCATATCAATTAAAAAGGCCCATATTTTTGGTAAAACCTAACCGGCCCATTATTTTTTAAATCTTTATGGTATTGGAATGTAATCAATTTTAGCCTTCCCCGATTCCCTCCATCTTTTTGCCGCCGACGGAAATGCTTATGATAAGTTACGTTCCACCTTAAATTTTTCCGACCACAACCCTAACTCCACACACCCAACAAAAAAAAAAAAATTTGGTCCAACCGGAGTGGATCGATGCCATGGGAATCGAAGGAATGACGGAAAAAATGCAATTTCAAGAATTATTTTTCGGGTTTGTAGTGTTTCGAAATCTAAATAATTTGTGCCATGGGGGTCTAAGAAATGACGGGAAAAGGTAATGGCAAGAATTATTTTTCAATTTTGTAGTGTTTCGAAATCTAAGCTGATTTATTTTTTTGGTCGTCGTTGAAATGCCGGGATTTCGCATCCAATATTTTTGAAATGAATGATGGAGGAAGGTAATTGAAAGAATGCTTTTTCAATTGTAGTGTTTCAAAATCTAAGCTGAAATATTTTGCATGTAATATTTTTTGAAATTAGATATCCATTAACATATTAAAAATACTCGAAATTTCATTTTGTTGTTATGCCTAGCATATTCCCATTAAATATGATGTAGGAAAAGAACTAGTGGAAGTATCGGATGACGAAATTCTTGTAGAATCTAATAATGAGAACAATATGGACAATATCATCACATTAGTAGATAATATATTCGGAGGAGATCTTGCGATTGTGCCTAAGGTGGGTATGGAGTTCAAAGATGAGAAATAGTTGTTTGAATTTTACCAGAGGTATGCGTATAATGTTGGTTTTCCGGTTAGGAGAAGGAATTCCAGAAAGGGGGAGGACGGAGTAGTGAGATACGTTACGTTCACTTGTTGTCGTGAGAGACGGAGAAGTAGTACTACTTGTGCTTCTTTGAAGTCGCAACCAACAATTTAGACAGATTGCAAAGTAAGGTTGACTGCTTCTTTAGATATTCGTGGAATATGGAAAATTCGCAAAGTCTATCTTGAACACAATCATAAAACAAGTCCTTCGAAATCCAGGTTGTATCGCTGCAACCGCGAATTGAGTGCAAACGTGAAATCGAGGCTTGAAGTGAACGATATGGCTAGAATTCCTTTACACAAGAGTTACAACTTTGCATTTGTTGAAGCGGGTGGATATGAGAATATGACTTGCGTGGAAAAGGATTGTCGAAATTATGTTCAACAAGTAAGGTGATTGAGACTCGGTGAAGGAGATGCCGCGGCAATACAATCCTACTTTTCGAATGTTTGCCAGTGAAAGTGATGTCAATGCTACTAAAGTATTCTTCAGAATATAGAGATGCTTAAAACAAGACTACATTATACATAAATGAAAATATTTAGTTCAAAGTACAATATAAACTTCCAGGTACTACTACTATTAAAATTGTGCTCACAAAATAGTAAACTAGGTGACATTCAGATCAAACCATCGCCACGTACAAACCGTTCAATCACCATCCTAGTACATGAAAATGTCACATAACATTTTCCGAAACTCGTTTCCCTTTGCGCATATCTTTTTTGAGTGAAATCTCCAAGTCTTTTTCCTCACTTGGATTAGCAAGCATTTTCAACATGTGCGACAATTAATCCACGTGTTCACCTCCATTCGTGATGCCACTTGATTCACCGTCCTACAACGACATATTCCCCTATTCTTGTCTGCCATCGAACTAATCTAATTCAACCATATTAAACAACCACATCAACATGTAAACATATGATTGTCACAAATTAACATATAATCCTATTTTGCACGACCGAAGCAAATTTTAAATATGCCACAACTGCTTACATTACAATGACCTGAAAAATCTCTATGATATTTAACCACATTTGACAAGTACTTCAAATTGAAAAAACCATGCTCTCTGTCGTCTGCAAATTTTAATTTTTTTTCCATCTCCATATCAGTTGATGGGGGTATGCATATTTTATTGTAGTCAAACTTCAAGTACATATTACTATGGACTTACCCATCAAATGTAACCTCTGCCTATTAGCAAAATAATAGGAGCAAAGAATGGAGCCAAAAATTTACGTTGAGAAATGCAAATTTTTTAATGGGCATTCTTTACGGAAAAACCCATCGAATGTAACATCTACCTATTAGCAAAATAATAAAAAACCAACACATCGGTGAAGAAGCGAAATGCAATTTTTGGTAGAAATTAGAGTGAAAGTCACCAATAAAGGAGAAAAAAAGCACACATTCCTTTTCAAACAAACTAAGATTTACTTCTTCGGTGGTCTCTTGCTGGCGGGGAGGCGGAAGTATTGTTCATCAGCTCTAGAGGCGACTGGAGAGAGCGATTTTTTGGATTGTCGTCTCAAAATGTCGGGAGGTGTCTTCTTGGTAAAAATGGGAAAGGGGATTTAATTTGGGGAAGAAAGGTTTGTTGTCGGGTTTGGGTTTTGACCGAAATATGGGCCTGTTTAGTTGCTTTGATTTTTTAATCATTTCACAGCTAACTGGCCACCACGTAGGAATTTTTGAATTGCTGTACAAATGCTGTACACCAAATTGCTGTACAAGAAGCAGAACCGTAAAAATATGGTTTCAAATAAGCCTAGACTATCTTCCAAATCCGAGGATCGAACTAGCCTCGAACCCATCAACATTTCAGTCCGGGGCAAAAGGTCCGACTTCTCATTTTTTTTTTTTTTTTCATTTTTTGAGAATTCAATGCCATTTAAATTAAGTTATTGCTAAAAATATGAATATTGTGTAAGATATAAAAGATTGTGTGAAAAATGAGCAAAAGAAATAAGTAATTATAGTCAAAATTGATTTTTCAGAAAATACAAAATTATCAATTAAGTCCGACAATGAAGACAATTCATATTATGATGAAACAATTCTTTAATCTATCCGAACTAAGTCATACCTATTTTGGTACAAAGTCATAACGGATTGAGTCATCTCAAGCCTAGGCGGCATGACTCATTTCGACGACAAAATGATGGTTTGAAAACTTTTACGAGATGTTAGATTAGAAACTATACAAAATAATGTTAATGTTATTATCCATTTCTAGTGCTATTATTATCAATTTACCAACATGCTCTGATCCGATTAGAATCGGATCCAACATCCAAGTCCGACCCAACCCCATATGCTCTCTTTCTCTACTTCGTTTCAATCTCTCTCTCTCTCTCTACAATCCTCTTCAAGTACCAATCCAGTACACAAAATGGCGACGCTAGCTCGCGCATCTCGCCGGCTGCTCCCGAGGACCCTCTCCACCAGTGTAATCTTCCGGTCTTTTTCAGTAGAATCGGTCCAAGCGCCACCACAATCGCCGCCACTAGCACCTGTAATCAGGGAATCTCCGGATCGGGTGAAATGGGACTATCGGGGTCAGAGGAAGCTAATTCCTCTTGGCCAGTGGGCCCCCAAGATAGCTGTCGATGCTTACGTGGCGCCCAATGTGGTGTTAGCCGGTCAGGTGGTGGTCCACGACGGCGCATCTGTCTGGAACGGCGCCGTATTGCGTGGTGATCTGAATAAGATTACTGTTGGGTTCTGCTCCAATGTGCAGGAACGATGCGTTGTTCACGCTGCCTGGTCTTCGCCTACAGGTTAGTATAAACAAATTGAACACTGCGCTTATAAGCATGTACCTTAGATTTGTTGAATTTATCGATCCTTCTGCCAAGCTAGGATTTTTTTTCCCTTTATGTCAGTCTTTAGTTAGTTATTAAGTAATTACTGTATTAGAGTTTCCTGAGAAATTGGGAATGAAGCCTTGTTCCATATCCTTACAAGATTTTTTTTTTTTTTATACGTTGGAGAAGAAACTAAAACTTGGGGAAAGCTATTCATAAACTAAACGTCTTATATAATGGTCTATCATTAACGTGAGTGTCTTAGGATGTATAAATTTCAGTAAGAAAGAGATTTAACGAAAAGAAGAATTACCTGGGTTGGGAATTAAAATTGATTGATGCAGTTATGAGCTCCATTGAATTGAATTGGAGTAGTGGCCTCGGCTTTGTATGGTGACACAGAATTGTAATTCTCACTGTCATGCCTGTAATTAGTATAAATTTGAGGGGAATTTTTGTCTTTCCTACTGTACGGCCCCAACTTGATCCTACCTACTTGGTCTCCTTCTAATTGCATGGACAGTATGTATTCGGATATTTTGCAATGAAAAATTAGAATAGCACTTTCTTTAATTTTTTCGGAACTGGTTTACAACTTAAAAGGTTGATATGTTATTGTCAGTGTCAATTGCGGTAGCATAAACCTATCTTTAACATAAAAGAATTTTTTTACCAAGAAATTCATAGAGACAATCTAGAGAACAAAAATCATCTCACATAGAACTGGTCCATAACCTGGTAAAAATAATGTATTCATATGTAATCATTTTTTGCCTCTAACAAGGCTCAGAGTGTTTTGCCCATTGGTGGAGGGAAAACTTGTGATCTGGATCACTGGCTGTCCACTCCGGAAGGATGTTTCCCACAGTTGGGGCATCTTTTTCTAGTGTTGTTGCCAACGTAGCAATTATTTGGATTGGCACAGAGTATTTGATAAAACTTTTGAAGCCTCAAATCTAAGCCAAGAATCTTTTGCTGACTTCATGCCCTTCAAGGGATGGTAATTTGTGTAAAAAAAATATGTATTTGAAAAAGCGAACATTATTCCTTGATACATTGAGGGGGATTATGTATTTGTTGATTTTTCCACTTTAGGCTTTGTGGTGTATCATTTCAGTAGGTACCATGTAATTCAACTTTGGGGGAAAAGATTGCTGCCAGTGATGGATTTTGTTGAGCAATCTGACCTAGTTTATTAAATTCCATGGAAAGCAAGAATTGATACATTTATCTTGTCGATTTCTGGTTTGTTGGTTGGGCCTTTGTTTATATAATTTTTCTTTGAATAAATTTGCCCATCCGTTGTACTTCAGTTGTCTGCCATAACTGAACTTTACAGTTATCTAGAGTACAATACTGCAGTGGTTTGTTGTATATCATACAATAACCACCTTTCTAGGCACGTGGAGACATAAAACTAGTCCACTGAAGGATCTGAACTCTAACCACCGAACTATGTTGTTTTAGATAACACGTTTCAATGTCGTATTTATCATACATATAATAACCACCTTTCTAGGCATGTGGAGACATAAAACTAATCCACTGAAGGATCAGAACACTAACCACCTGTGATGCTCGGACTCTTCAATCTGACCGGAGTACCCGTGTCATGTATGAGATATGGGCGGACACACCACTTTGCAACCGGACACGGCATGGTGGAGAAAGGCGGTGGAGGTAATGGAGAAAACATTCAACAAAATTCACTGCCATGATTCATCTTCATCAGCAACACAAAAAAATTTGGGGGTTTACATGTGAATATTCGGGAAGCAACAAAGCAAAAGAGCCTTCACGTAGAGGATAGAGATAGGAGGCGATTCCGCGATTGTGAAATTGAGACGGTGGTGGAAATGGATGTAGAGTAACACAGAGTTAAAAGGCACAGGGACGATTTCTAGAAAGAGCCTGCCTAACTGGTTTAATAAAAAAGAGTTTCTTGTGCTAATTATTTCTTGGCCCTTCCAACAGCCCAACAGCTGGGTTAAGAAAAAAGAGTTTCTTGGGTTACTATTTCTTCTCCAGTTTATTCCTTAAGACTAGCGACTGTCTCTATTCCAATTCTCGCCAATTAAATTAAAAAGAGCTCAATTTCTTAAAAAGTTACTTCTGAATACATTCAAATAATATACAAAAATTTACTTTATTTTAGTTTTTTTGAAGTTTGAAAGACGTATTCACGTACCTGTATCCAAAATTTGGGCTTCTTTTAGCTATGTCCCCGTATCCTATATTTTAGAAAATAAAATATCCGACACTTGAATATGTACCCGTACTCAATATCCATACCCGAGTCCGAGTATCATAGCTAACCACTGAACGATGTTGTTTTAGATAACATGTTTAAACTATAAATAATAATAATTATTCCCTACTGCTGTGCCTTTGATGATTTTTCAGTTATAACAATTTTTTCGTACTGTTGTGGCTTGTCCATGAAAGAATTAGAAGTATACAAGTATGCCAAACAAAAAGAATAGAAGACTTATCTTTCCAGGTACATAATTCGTCATCTGGATTGGAAAACAAAGTACCATGTATACGTGAGTGATTGATAGAGATGATTTGCTATGCCTCATATAGATCATTCATCATTTATAGCTAGTTTGTCAATATGGCTGACGAGTAAGGTTTAAGGAACTTGGAAGGACTTCTCAAAGGTTCCCTTTTCATACCAAGGTTTATTTATCTAATAAGCACGTGATGAACCATGAGGTTTGCTTCATTCCTCAAGGATTACGCCAAAATGAAATGTTAGAGTTGCCTTGCACAAAACAGGTAAAGGTTAGGATTGTTTTACGCCAATTACCCTTTATTTTATGAATCTAAAAGTTTTTCTTTTTCTCTTTTAATTGTGGATTAGGTATTGTTTATTGTATTTGTTTTTGTTTTTTGTTTTTTGTTTTTGAGACGGAGTTTCGCTCTTGTTGCTCAGGCTGGAGTGCAATGGTGCGATCTCGGCTCACTGCAACCTCNTCCTAACATATTACTAAACACAGCCTCTGAAATTTATACAATGCGGTCTGACAGGTCTGCCAGCGGAGACATTAATTGAGAGATTTGTAACAGTTGGTGCATACAGTCTCTTGCGATCCTGCACAATTGAGCCAGAATGCATTATTGGTCAGCACTCTATACTTATGGAGGGTTCTTTGGTGGAAACACATTCTATACTTGAAGCCGGATCTGTGGTTCCTCCAGGAAGGAGAATTCCAAGCGGCGAGCTTTGGGCAGGGAATCCAGCAAGGTTCATTAGGACTTTGACGCATGAGGAAACACTGGAGATTCCTAAACTGGCTGTTGCAATAAATGATCTGAGCAAAAGTTACTTCTCCGAGTTCTTGCCTTATTCAACCGCGTATTTGGAAGTTGAGAAGATGAAGAAATCATTGGGAATTTCAATCTGATGGAATCCATTAATCTCATCACTAATGTAAGTCTGATCTGGATTTCTTTTTTCTTTCCATGGAAAGCAATAAGTGTAAGACCAATGTAAGCTTTAAACTCTGTATTTTGTTCGTGATTTCATTGCTTGTGCAAGTAAATGGGATATGAAATGTTTTACTTGTCAAGATTGTTATTATTATTTTAATTTTTTTCGTGGATTTTTTGGCCTTGCTCGGACTTGCCACAAAAGTGTTTTGGAATTATTGCAGTCGAAGGTATTCAAGGGAGTGACAAACATGGTACACGTATGGATGCCCTGTGTTGCCCCGTCGAAGGGGAAATCGTCCTTACTCTCTAGGTTTTTGGTTTATATTTTTGCTTTCATCTCAAGGTCAACACGTAAGAATGCCCTGCATTGCCTTGCCGTACGATGGGAACAGCCGAACATGATCCTCACTCGAACCCGCAATTTTTTTTTTTGTACTTTTAAATTTAAATCATATTCGCAAGAATAAAAATAAATAAAGAAATAAGTAAAAAGGGGGAGAAGTAGAAATATTTTAATTTTTGGTCTTGTCCCGCCTCCTATGTGACGAGGAGTGGTACTCGCCTTGTAGTCGTCTCTAGATTGATAGCCAATTATTAATGGTCATATGTTAGGGACCAATATAGCAACTATCCCTTAAACCAATAGATTAATCAAATAAAATGATGATCTGTTTTCGAATTATTGAGAATAAAGTTTAGTTAGTACAACAACAATTGACAAGATTTCAAAGCATGAATGAATCGAATGCCAATACGTTATCTAAGTTCGATTAATTTTCTTGCGAGTTTTAACTAAGTCGCTTAATTTATTAGCCCTAAACTAATAATTAAAGGCAGCCGGCAGCCCCAAAATCCTATTTAATTCGCATTCGGGTGCATATAGTTATATTCGATTGGGGCAATTAGTGTATTAGCGATGGGACAATAAATTAGTTATAAAGTAAATAATATGATGTGTGTGTAGGGTTGGGAGCCTGTTCTTTCTCTATGGCCTCAATCCCAACAACCAATCACTAGGGTTCGAGAGGAAACTTGTCCCCAAAAATCTATTAATTATGGAATAACTGGCTATGAGAATCTAATGACAACCCATACCCAATTATTATTCAAATAGTACGGTTACATTTTACGAACTTATATTAATTTATTTACATTTACGTGACATTTAGCTGGACAAGATTATTCGTGATTGATAAATTTTGTCGTTGAGTTTCATGTTTGACTAAGAAGTAATATGAAATATTGATTCGATTTAAATTCAAACAGGTTTTGTACCAATCCGATTCAATTAAAATGGTAAAATATGATCTCTATAGTTCAAACTTTCATCATGTCTAAGAAAAGAGTTCAACTGAGAGAGAGAGATAGCAAGAGTATCTATCTTCCTAATGATAAGTGCACTATATGCACTTATTCGGACTTCTATTCTCATTTATTTATATATTAATTGAGCAATTATCTACTTAATTTGTGTAAATTATGTATATTTTAGGAAAATCCTAATTTGGATACAATTTATGTGAAAAGATGCTATTTGAAGCTTATTTGGAGTTGATTTGAAGTAATTGAAGATTAATCAGATTGCAAGATATCAATTAGAAGTACTAATAGTGCATTCAGTAAAAAAATCATAAGTTTAAGTAGTTAAATTTGACATTTGAAAAGTTTGGGGATTAAATTGAAAACTTCTTAAACTTGCCTCTGGTCTACTATAATAATTTTGGAATAAAGAGGACTTAATTGCAAAATAATAGAAGATGGAGGACTAAAGTAACATGAGAGAAGGAGTTCAAGGGATTTGTTTCCTTTTATTTCATAAACACTTCGGTAGAAATCAATTTCAACTATTTTGTAAAAATCAAGTTGAACAAGAATTTTGCTTAAATCTCGTTCCATAAATACATACCATTGTCCAGCAATTGAGAAGAGTAAGTAGAATTTTATTCTACACATATATTCAAGTCAAGGAGGCTTGTATAGTTTTAGATTACACATACATTCAAGCCAAGGCTTGGGAATTCATTGTACACGTTATATAAGCCAAAAGGAGGTGGGGAGGGGGGAATCAAAAAATCAATTAAGATGCTAGAGTTTCAAGATTTTACAAGAAGAAGACATGGTCTTGGTACAAGATCTTCATCTTTTTTCATTTTTTCCTTAAAACCCAGTGATGTACTTTAATTTATTCTTGTTTTATTCATCTCCCATGATGTAATTAAGTATTGAGTTAGGATGAATGATTTTAACTTAGTTTTGAACTCTAATTTTAATTAAAATTATCAGGTTTTAAATCTCCAATTGATTTTGTAGATTGTTTTTACTTCTATTCTTAATGCTTGGATTAATTGGACACTAATTCATTGATTTTGTGAGCGAAATTACGTAGAGATGCGGATTATTTATTTAAACCACAGTAAAAAAGGGGAACTAGTATGAAAATGTAGATATACATTTTTCGTTAATGCGGTTGTTACATGAATTCTTAGAGATTTAATGCATTTAACTAAAGTGTATTCGGATTCACATAAAAATATAAAATTAACTTAGTTAAATAGAATTAATTTGAAGTCAAGAGAGGTAATTCGACCAGGTAAACATAATCAATTTTATAAAATTTGGTACTTGAGATTAAGGAGATAGCTATGGTAATTGTTACAATTGATACACTTACGAAATATAAAATCGACTACAAGTTTTCACGTTTATGGGAGTTTCACAATTCAAATAGTCAAATCCTCAAAATTTGATGTTTCAAATGGTTTGTGTATGACATTTATTAAAAATTGACCAATGATTCGCAGTTCGGTGTTATCTTCCTCTAGTGGAATAGATGAATGTCAAGAAAAAGAGATCATGGGCAAATGAGTTTGCAAAACAATAAAAAGTGTAACTTACACCAAAACGTCATTTAATTCATGAAATGTTATCTGTCTTTCTTTTTCCCACCCAACCGAGCATCTTCTTCTTTTTGTTACTCCAAGGTAGGAAATGATAGCCTCAATACGATCTCTAAAATGTTGTATAATATCGTTATTAGAAAAATATGCATCATTTGACGACTTTAGTGCATGGGTGTCACGAGTTCATTGGCATATGGGGATGGACCAGTAAAAGTCCAAGGCTAGGTCTGTTTCCTTCCCATCGCATCCGTCCTTGTATCTTTTTGAAGCACATATTCGCGGTGCTTTTCTATATATACTTGAAAAGCCAACTCATATCCCACACATATATCGACAAGTAAGTTTAGTTCACCTGTTCCGCAGAATGCTCCATCTCTTGGCAAAGATTGATGATTTCCACCAAGAAATTGATCGCCGGGTAAGAATTAGCCACCTAATTTCCTGGCCAATTCTGGCGGTGCAGCAACTCTACATGAAAAAGTATGGTAATACCTTGTAGAACCTCAAAGACATAGTGCTAGTTCAGTTGTTTATTAGCAGTGAGCACGTACTGAACCTTTCTTCGACATTTCATCATTTCAACTAGTGGCAAATCCAGGAAATGAACTCAGCTATGGCGGTCGACGGTCGTCAACCGTCAACGGCCGCAATATTGAGATCGTTTACGAAATACAAGATAGAGGGAGAGAGGGATTGCTACAAGAATAATAATATAACAAATTATCATCCGAATTATTTTTCAATTGCAAAATGCCCCCAATTTATTTTTCAATTACAATTAATTAAAAAACATAGTACACATTGTTGAATTGAGCCCAACATGATAAATTAAAAATATTATGAGGTTAAACTTGATTAAAAACTGCTAAGTGTATTTTGTACACTTATCTATGCCATTAAATTAGAGTATTTGTTAGTAATTTAAATGAGTTATAACTTAATTTTATGTTAATTATGTTTGTTAAGTTGAACTCAATGCAAATTGGTGAATTTGAAAGAAAGAAATGAAAAACGTGCGTAAACGAAGGAAATCCAAAATTTGGGGACCAAAGTGTAAATATTCAATAGTTGATTTGAAGCACAAAACGATGATTAAAGTCATATATGATCAATTGGATGCAATTGGAGGTCAAATGAGTGAAATATAATGGAAGTATTTTCACAAATCAATTTCCAGCCGAAAAAGTTATGCCACGAATTTTTAGTCTCAACTTGAGACCCATTTTTCGGATATCAAACGTTTAAGATTTTTAAGAATTCAACATTGAGAGTAAAGATCAACATCTTTTGATTTATTTCATAATTCAAGTGATATTTTTCTATTATTCTTTTTGTAATTTATATATTAACATGCTAGGCTAGATCCTTATTTGTATTGGATGAAGACGAATTCTATTTGTTTATTTATTTTAATTCAAAACTAGTGGTTTAGTTTATTTATTGTGTTTCTTGATTAATTTTGTATACCCATTGCATTATTTAATTGATTGGCCACCAATTAGATAATTAGTTGCTTATTGTAGTGTTGGAAGACCCACAATAAGTTTAGGACGCGACAAAATTAAAATATGTGCAATAGATGTTAGGAATAACATTTATCACATGTGCAATCAGATAGATAATTTAAAATTTAATGTATTCTAATCATTCGAATTTGGGTTAGGAATAGATTCGGGTCGTGGTTAGGATAAATTTAATTTGTCTTGGAAAAAAGAATTATATATCATAGTTTTATCGATTGTCAAGAACGCATGAACGGAACTAGATTACAAATCAAGAATTGAAATAGATAGCAATAGGCGGATTCGAGATCCAATACAATCATCCATAAATTGATAAAAATCACATTTTTACCGCTTTCTAAGATTAATTTAACTTAAAACAAAATCAAATCATCTTTCGTTTACATAATTCGAATCCTATAAAAAGTTAGTAAACTTGAATTGAATTTTTCCCTGTGAGACGATACTCTCAATTCATCAATTCTATTACTTATCAATGATCACGTACGCTTGCGGGTTTCACACGACCAACCTATACCTATGAGATTGCTCGACCATTGAGGTAGTTCCTTGGCCAATTTGAGGATTATTTGGAAGTTGCATATTGTCTTGCCTTCCAAGATCTTGGATGGCTCTTAGCAGATCCAGCATTAGATTGGCTTGGTTCGGTCTTCCCATTTCCTTTAGACAATTCAAAATAAATTATATTTAATCCTTCAAGAGGAAGATGCATTTCATTAATTTCTATTTTTAATCCTTGAAGAGGAGCACATCATGATATTAAAAAGAAAGAAAGTAAATAAAGTAACTGTCTCTAACTTCAATTAACTCTAAACTCCATCATTGTCCTCATCTTGGTCCTAGCAATCATCTCATCTCTTAGGTTAGTTACAATCCTAACCCAATAAGGACGCAATGTCCTAATAAGGCGATCAACTCCTCCTCGTTGACTGATTGGGGGTCCCGTTCATCCTACCTCAACCCATAACATATGAACTTCATGAATATGCCGGCCAAGGTCATGTGAAGGGTTTCTTATGGGGAAAAATTCATAAATCAGATTTTAAGTTTCACAAATGCAAAAATCAGATTTTAGATTTCACAAATGCAAAAATCGAGTATTTATTTATTAATTAGGTCACAATTATATAATTAAGGGTCACATATACATGATTATAGGTCACAATTTATTTAATGGTCACATATTACCAAATTAATTAGTCACAGATGATTTCGAGGTCACAAAATCAAAATTTTATAGATCACAATTAATTATATTGATCTCTTATATTTAAATTTAATTTAACATAAAATAAATATCTTTTGTTTACATAATTCGAATTTCATAAAAAGTCAGTAAACTTGAATTGAATTTATTCCCTGAGGGACGATACTCTCAACTCATCAATTCTATTACTTGTCAACGATCACGTACGCTTGTGGGTTTTGCACGAACAAGTTTTTGCATAGTTGCCGGGGAATAAATTAATTTAAGTTTATTAGTTTTGTAGTATTCGAATTTTTCTTTATTTTATTTTAGGATATTATTACACAAATATTTTTTTTGTTTATTTTGATAGTTTATGCAAGATTTTAAAGGAATCGAGCTCATACCATTGAATCCCGAGATCGAAAAAACCTTCAAACAATGAAGAAAAGAACAGAGAGAAGTAAGAGACATGGCATAAAATCAAAATCAAGTTCAATTACCACCAGATGTGCCAGAAGGACCTGATCCAGTTCTTAGGGATTATTTAAATCCCATACCTGCTTCCGTGCAACTAGCTATTATTTATCCACCTTTTAGGTAGGCCAACTTTCACATTCAACCAGATGTCATCAACTTGTTTCAGAATCATTAGGACATCAGGTTTTCAGGAAAATCAATTGAAAATTCTCATGAACACATACAAGCTTTCCTGATGCTTTGTGAGGTGATCAGTCATGAAGGTATGTCAGTTGATGCTTTTCGAATGCATCTATTCCATCATACTTTACAGGAAAGTGCACGAGAATGGCTAAAGTCACTACTTCCTAGGAGTATTGTTTCATGGAATGACGTGGTACAAAAATTCACTTTGAAATTCTTCCTATATTCTCGAGTTCATTAGATCAGAAATGAAGCCACTACATTCAAGCAAAAGGATATCGAGAGCTATCCAGAAGCATGGGGAAGATTTAAAGATTACTTTAAAAAGTGCCCGAATCTAGACATTCTTAAAAATGCTAAGGTCTACGTCTTCTACTTAGGCCATCCTGAATACCGTAACATGGTCGACGCTTCAGCAGGAGGATCGATCATGGATATTTCCTCAGACAACGCCTTAGATCTCTTTGAGAAAATAGCAGAAAATCAGACTATGTGGCCAAGAGAAAGAGAAACTTCGAGGAAAATAGCAGGTATTCACAATATTGACGCAGTTACATCATTGGTAGCCTAAATGGAAGCATTGAAAAGGAGGTTGGACAAACTAACTCAGAATGTAAGCATGGTACACCAATCAGCACCAGTTTGTAGAGGTTGTGGGGGCAAATCATATAACTGCAAGCTTCCTTTAGCCTCAACCCATGTTTGTCAACCCGAGGAAGTCCGTTATACACAGAACTTTCAGAGGCAGGAGAACAATTCTTACTCCAACACCTATAATACAGATTGGAGCAAGTATCCTAACTTCTCATGGGATAATAATCAGGGCCAAGGATGTCAGATTCAAGGTAACCTACCAGGATTTCAACAACAATATGAGAAGAAGTCATCGTTGGAAGAATTAGTGGCTAAGTTCATTACCAAAAGTGAGACTAATTTTCAAAACCAAAAGGCTATTCTTCAAAATCAACAGGCAGCAATTAAAAACTTGAAAACTCAGGTGGGGCAAAGAGCAGCTGCATTAGCCAACATAACACAAGGTACCCTGCCAGCAACACAGAAAAGAAAGCTATGAATTATGCAATTATTGACACACCAGAAATTAAGCATACAACCCTTGTTCGAGCATATGTACCACCTATTCCATTCCCTCAAAGACTTCAACGAAAGCCAAAAGAGGAAGAAGTCCAGGCCATTACACAAGGAGTGGAGCTCAGTTACTAGAAATTACTGTGAAAAAGATAGGAGTAGAAGAGAATCAAATACCTACCGCAGGCGAGGAACAAGTAGTTCAGTCTGAAGAATTAACAAAGGTTACACAAGAAGAAAATTCGGACAGTCAACTGGGTAAGGAAACTGCTTCTGTCAATAAACACATACCTCCAGTCCCATTCCCTCAAAGGTTGCAGAACAATAAGCTGGAAAAGCAATTTAAGAAGTTCTTGGATGCACTCAGATAAATTTACGTCAATATTTCCTTCATTGATGCCATTCAACAGATTCCAAATTACACAAAGTTTCTAAAAGAAATGTTGACTAAGAAGAGAAAACTACCAGTAGATGAAACAGTGGCTCTGACAGAAGAGTGCAGTGCAATCATAAAGCATATGATCCCTCCTAAACTAAAAAATTCTGGGAGTTTCACAGTATCTTGCTCTATAGGAAATTCAAATAATTTAAATGTTTTAATTGATTTCTGGAGCAAGTATTAATTTGATGCCATTGTCTATTTACATGAAATTAGAATTTGATGATCCAAAAGTAATATCAATAATCCTACAATTGGCTGATAGGACACTCAAATATCCCAATGGAGTGGTAGAGAATATACTCATCAAAGTTGGAGATCACTTTTTTTCCAGCTGATTTCATTATCCTTGATATAGATGCTCAACACATGCCGTTTATTTTGGGGAGATCATTTTTATATACTGCACGAGCATTAATGAATTTTGAAAAAGGTGAAATAATCTTAAGGGTAGAAGAAAAGCAACAAAGTTTCACCATGAATGCTCCAGTCAAGCAACCTCCAGACATTGAGGAGTGTAAAAGGATAGACCATTGGAGAAGTCATAAGAATAAGAAAGAAGAAGGTGGAATAGTTGGGCGGGACAATAATGGAAATCTTGTAATTTGGATGCTCAAAATGATGATTACAGATCATATATGATTAATTGGATGCAATTGGAGGTCAAATGAGTGAAATATAATGGAAGTATTTTCACAAATCAATTTCCAGCCGAAAAAGTTATGCTATGAATTTTCAGTCTCAACTTGAGACCCATTTTTCAGATATCAAACGTTCAAATTGGAAACTTTGCATTTCTAGAAGAATTGTAGCCTTTGAATTAACCTTCCAACAGATTTTGAATTAGCTCATTCGGATACGCATAGAGAACTTTACGATCAAAATACCAAATGCTGCTCAGAGACAAACATGCACGCGGGGGCAAATCATAGTGCGCGCGACACCCTATTTTTCCCAACCCGAGAGCCATTTGGTTCTACGGTACACGCGCAACACTTATACCGGTGTGCGCACACGGACATTTTTCACAGAAGAATCTTTAGTTTTCTTTCGCGATTCAAACTCTTTTGGAAACCAAATTGAACACAATTTTTACCTATTTTCTGGCTCTTATAAATGGAGAATGAGGGTTACACATTGAAAAAAATCTCTTGCCTCTTATACACAATAGTTTCATCAAAATCATCAAGAACAAGAGGTCAATTGCTATATTTTGAGAGAGGGGATCAATCCCTAGCAAGGAATTGAATGTCAATTACATCAAGATTTTGAAGAATTCAACATTGAGTATGAAGATCAACATCTTTTGATTTATTTCATGATTCAGATGATATTTTTCTATTATTCTTCTTTTAATTTATATATTAACATGCTAGATTAGATCCACCTTTGTATTGGATGATGATGAATCCTATTTGTTTATTTATTTTAATTAAAGACTAGTAGTTTAGTTTATTTATTGTGTTTCTTGATTAATTTTGCATATTCATTGCATTATTTAATTGATTGACCACCAATTAGATAATTAGTTGTTTATTGTAGTGTTGGAAGACTCACAATAGATTTAGAACGCGGCAAATTAAATTATGTGCAATAGATGTTAGGAATAACATTTATTACATGAGCAATTAGATAGATAATCTAAAATTTAATGTATTCTAATCATTCGAATTCGGTTTAGGAATAAATTCGGGTCGTGGTTAGGATAAATTTAATTTGTCATGGAAAAAAGAATTATATATAATAGTTATATCGATTGTCAAGAATGTTTGAACGGAACTAGATTACAAATCAAGAATTGAAATAGATAGTAATAGGCGGATTCGAAATCTAATACAATCATCCATAATTTGATACAAAACCACACTTTTTACCTCTTTCTTAGATAATTTAACATAAAATAAAATCGAAATTTCTTTTGTTTACATAATTTGAATCCCATAAAAGTTAGTAAATTTGAATTGAATTTATTTCATGTGGGACGATAACTCTTAACTCATCAATTCTATTACTTGTCAATGATCCCGTATGTTTGCGAGTTTTGCACGAACAAGTTTTTGCATAGCATATTGGCAATTTGGCTCGTTCTATAATTCAATGATTAAGGATAATTCATAATTTAATGATTAAGGATATTCATAATTCATAATTCAACGATCCCAAATCACAAATCAAAACTCATAAAACATAAATTAAATTTCATAATTCAATGATAGTGCAACATAAATTATTTATCCCAAATCATAAATCACAATTCACATATTCACAAATCAAATTCGCATTTTAATGCTAAATTGTCAATTAACTCATAGAACATCAATCGTGATTCTTAAGTAAGGATAATTATAACTCAAAAATAAAAAATAATACCAAAACAAAAACAAAAATAAAAAAAGAGAGAGTCAGAAAACTCACGGGCTCAAAGTCACAGTCACGATGGCACCGCGACAGTCGGCAGTACTAATAGCCTATTTTTGACCTTCCGACTTCCGATACTCGAGTCGTCGAGCACTGTGGAGGCATCACCGAGGGTGGGTGTTGTTGGAAGTGGTGGAACCATGTAAATTTGTGGAAAAAGTAAATGGAATTGTGGTGGAATTAATGGACCCTTCGACTATATATATAATTGATTTGGGCCTGGTCAATTAAAAATCAGAGGTCCAACTAAATTAAATTATAATTTCAGACCAACCAAATGCAAATGCCCAATTAAAAAAAATGAGGAAGAGGAAGCCAAACCCTCGCCCCCCGCGCGTTGGTCTCCTTCTTACTCATCCATGTGCACTATTTCGGCGAAGCCCAGCACGCACGGTCGTGCCCCCTCGCCGGGTGCTGAGTTCGCTGCTACTTTTAACATATATATAATTATGGATGTACTCAAGCATGTCAGTTTCTTGGATTTCACAAATATAATTAGAAACAAATTCAAGTTTGGAAACATAAAAAAGAACCTAAATTGTCATTGTTTGAATTGCCCTTTGACTATATTTTCATATATTACTGCTTTAACATGCCCTAATATCCTTTAGTGATAAAATGGAATAAGCCACCCATTTGATATAAAAACCATTTGTTGTCCACTTATGTGACTGAACTAAGCAAGAGATTGTCGGAAGTCGAGAGTTAAGGGAGAGGACTCTTAGACCAAGAAGGATGTTATCTTTTAATATGTATTGTGCTATATTATTCATCTCTCCCCTCGGGACAAAAAGTCTGCTCGATGACTGGATCAATTGCGGCCTAGTATAATAGATAAGTATTGCATTAACTGCATTTTATCACCTGTACATCAATTTCATTGTGGATTTTGGAATGCGGGAACCTAATTTCCAAAGGATACTCTCTTCAAGTTTAAAAGGGTAACAACACAATTAGATGCCAACACATACACAAAATCAATCTGCCATATGTGAAGTTCATAATGAACAAAATGATTTAAAATACAGGCTTAGCAGGGATTCAGGCTAGTATAAGAAGTCGTGAGACCAAGTGATCTAATCCGTGAATAGTTGATTAGTGTCGTTGTATGGTTGTTCAAAAATTAATAAAAGAATGTGGAATGGAAAATGGAACCGAAGGCCTAAAAATTGGCATACGCGGAAGGCTTGCCGTCGTATAGGACTTTGGAGGGTTTAAATGCCCTGCCATCGGTTGTTCTATGCGACCGCATAGGTTTTTTTCTATGTGGTTGCATAAAACAACAATATAGCAGTTAGAGGCCTGTTTTGTTTGAGTTTTTGGTGGCTTTTCAAGTGTTTTTGGTATCATTTCGTGTAGCCTTGCATGATGGCTATAAATAGGTGGTTTATGATCAATGAAACAAGATTGAAAAAACATAGAGAAACACTTGATATTATTTCCTCATTCCAAAAGGTATTGAAATTCATTTTCTCTTCATATTCATTTTGTGTTCTCAAGTTTTGGTGGATTACACTAAGTGTTTAAGTGTTAATCATTTTCAAAGCTTGATAAATCCTGTAAACCATTTGCTAAGATCCCTTTAAGCATCAAAATTCAATCAGATAGATGACAAATATCGTTTGAGGACAACGATTACGTGTTTAAGCTTTTGATTCTTCTTTGCAAGTTCTTGATCATTTGTTGTTTGTTTCTTCTTCGTTCCTCTTTGAGCAAACATTATTGTACAACAATATCAAACGATATTTCAATGGAGAATGAAAACACTATGGCGACGATCAAGTTAATGAATCAAGACCTTGTTCGTTTGGATCGTTTTGATGGTACCAACTTTACAAGATGGCAAGATAAATTGAAGTTTCTTCCAACGGCATTGAAGATATTTTACATCCTTGATCTAGATTTGGCACCGTTATCGGAACCAACAAATGGAGAAACTCATGTCATGAGAAGCGTCAAGAAGATGAACTTATATGCCGTGGCCATATTCTCAACGCTCTATCCGATCGGCTGTATGATCTATGCACTAACACTTCTTCCGCAAAAGAAATTTGGAATGATTTGGAAATTAAGTACAAAGCCGAAGAAGAAAGTACCAAAAAGTTCTTAATTTCAAGATACTTTGATTTCAAATTTCTTGATAACATTCCCCTTCTTCCCCAAATTTATGAGTTGCAAGTTCTTGTCAATAAGTTGAAGACGGTCAAAATAGAGATCTCAAAAACTTTTTAAGTGGGTGCAATTATTGTAAAACTTTCCAAGTTCCTGTCATTAAATCTTGGACAGTAGTCTCTCACTATATTCATGATAAGGGTGAGATTTACCTCTCGCTCTATACTCGAAGACTTCACTTGTCTAGAGGATTTCAATTACTCAATTTCTTTTTCTCCCCTGGAAGGTTGAAAGCTTTTATTGACATGAGGCCTACCCTTGATTGCTCATCCTTTATTTTTTTACAAAAAGTATATAATAAAATAAAATCCTTCAAATTTAAGGACAAAAACAAAACACACCACTGTTATAACCATTAGAACCATTAGATGAAATAATTAAAGTTAATCTTGGAAAATGTCATAGTTAAAATAAAAGGTGCAGTAATACAAATGAAATCTATGTAGAACTTCACATTCAAATAAAAGGAATTGACTTAAATCCTTAAGTCGATTTTCTTTGATAAATTTGGCAGAACGTTGGCCAGCAAAAAGTAAAATAACTATTTTCCAATATTGATTTATTTTTAAAAGAACGTGATGAAAATAAAATGTGGACTCACACAGGTGCATAGTGCACCATCAGCGAAATAACATTTCCTGCAAAGTTGTTAAAATATAAGTGAATTAGGAAATCATGCACAATACTAAATATTATAGTATAGAGACACAATACTAAATTAAATATATACCTAAAATGTCAAATGTATATTGCCAATAGACTCATCTTGATCGCATGAATATCAATCAGCTCTTGTGATAAAGCCTTTCTCTAAACTTTGCTGCAATGGATAAGAAACCAATGTCAATCAACGAGTTTTCACCCATTCGAGAATGAGATCCTTGTGTTGCTTTCTAATAGATTAAGATATCGTTTTCAATAGATTTCTTATGTCACATTTTTTGAATGCTTTATAATGATTTGGATTAATATGATAATAATCAAACAACCAGGGATCAATTTGTCAATTACACACTGGAATAATAGAGTATATGATTATTAAAACACTAAACATTAAATTATGTAATCTAGAGTGTACTTCTGTAATGTGTTTGGTGCAGTTTGGACGCTCTTTATTGAGTGTCTTTAACTTGGGTGTTATGATGTATTCTGAAGTACTAAAATATAAGAATATATGGGCCTCTATATTTACACATAACTAATTCCCAGAATAGAATACGTAATTAGGGATGACACAATCACAGAATTCTAATGCAAAACCTCTCGTTATCTAAAAGGTAAGTGGAAATCTCAATATAAAATCAATAAATATATAACATTATGGATGAGATGTTAGCAAGAACCAAGTATAATTCAATCTAAAAACAACATTAAAAGTGTGTAGTAAGTAACACCACTGACCAAACTGATTGCAATACATGCCGAAATGTCACAATATCAAACGAAATTCAATAAAATAACATAAACTGACCAAAATACCTTGATTCACGATAATTCAGAACAAGCCAAGAAATCCACAAATCTGGGAACTAAATAACAACTTGTCAGCAACAAGATTTCGTGATAAACTAATGCAGATCCTTGAAGACAATGAACAAACACGCGCCCAGTATTTATTCCACAATTGATGAAAAGGTTTTGAGAAATCATGCATCTCTCTCTCTCTCTCTCTCTCATATTAACATAGTGCATGCTCTAGTCACATTAATTGTGCAACAAATCACAACATAGTCAAAATGGCATATATTACTAATTTAGTTACAAAGGTGAAACAGATTGTAGAAAGCCAAATGGTTAAATATACAAATGATATTTCAGATTCATGCATGATGTAAATTTTATTCGGGGTACTTTTAAAATTAATATGTTCAAATCCCCCTAATTTCCACTTCGAATTTTCAACAATGGCATATTTGTCAATGGCCTTTTGAATTGTAAGACAAAGATTCCCTTAAGTAAACATACAAAAAATATCTTTTATCTAAAAGACAATACTACTCTTTTAGTTAACAAGTAAAAATTAAATACTTTCCACGTAAAATTTCAAAATAGCTAACTTTTCTTATCTGTGTATTCTAAAACAGATAAAAACTCTCTCATTTTTCATCTACTTCAACCTCAAAATCTCATAAATTGATTAAACCATGAACAAGAATTTTTTTTTTTTTTTTTTGCGTCTTATCATTTCAAATCGGTAACTATATTTATGTATGTTTAATTTTGTTTTCGTTAAATTAGTATACGTTTTTAATCGATAAATCTTATTTCAATATAGATTAACATGTAGAGAAATCTTTTTAACAGATCTATAATTTTTTCAAGCATAAACAATAAAAAATTTATTTGCATATATCATGTTCGTAACAGTCGGCTGTTAATAGTCGGTCGTAACGACCGATTGTTTCGGTTGGCTATTTAACAATCAGTTGTTACGGCCGGTGTTTAACAGCTAAACTTGATGCTATTAACATCCATTCAAATTTTTCGGTATTTCTAATGGATATGTATGTGAAGGTAAATTCGTCGGTAATCACCGACGGTTACGTTTCCATCGAAAAAATTACCGACACAACTTTCACCAATGGTCTGTGTCGACGAAAAATTTACATCGGTAAGTAGGTTTATCGACGGAAGAGTGGTCTTTAGTGACAGAAATTTCTATTGCTAAAGCCTCATTTTCTAGTCGCGATTGTTACAATGAGAAGAAACATGAGAAGTAACCGAGAGAGAGAGAGAGAATTCATTTTCCATCTTGAAAATGGTGAAATCTCTTGGCATCTTGAGCGTTGATTAGCCTACCGAAAATTCTCGAGATGATCTTCAGTGCATTATGGCAATCGCCACAACATGAAGGTTCTTAATTATTCGCAGTTGGATCTAGCTGGAAAATTCATTAAATCTTGGGCAATAGTAAGTCTCTTTCTATGAGCCACAATAGCTTCGTCTTTGGTTTCTTGGTCAATGTCATGGACTTCAAATCTAGTATCTGTTATAAAACTAGTAGCTTTCTTATGTTTCTTCAGCTCCCCAAGCAATGCGTATATATTCATGATAAAGGTGAGATTTATCTCCTGCTCTATAATCGGAGACTTTACTCATTTAGAGGATTTTGATTACTCAATTTCTTTTTCTCCCCTGAAAGGTCAGAAGCTTTTATTGACATAGGGCCTACCCTTGATTGTTCATCCTTTATTTGAAAAAAAAGTGAAAAAAAAAAAAATTCCTTCAAATTTAATGGCAAAAACAAAGCACTCCCCCGTTGTAACCATTAGACCCATCAAATGAAATAATTACAAGTTAATGCTTGGAAAATGTCATAGTTAAATAAAGCGTACATTAACATAAATGAAATATTTGTGAAACTTACATTCATAATGTAAATATCATTTATTTGTAATAAACTAAAGTTTACATCAATAGTTGATAATCTAATCTAACATTCTCTATTGTCCTCTTCAATTGTAATGATTTCATTCATTTCCTCGTGGCCTTTTTCCTTTGCATGTATATAAAATTATGGATGAGATGTTAGCAAGAACCAAGTATAATTCAATCTAAAAAAATAGCATTAAAAGTGTGTAGTAAGTAAGACTACAGACTACACTAATTGTCATACATGCTGAAATGCCACAGTATCAAACAAAATTCACTAAGTAAAATATCATACCCTGCATAACAATAAATGTATTTTTGCAAGATGCAAAATCTTGATTGATTCATTAAATATATATGTGATGCACAATAATATCATAACGAAAAAATTACACAAAGATCAGTACAATATGCTTGCCAAATCCAATTAATACTATCAAAACATTACTGATTTCAGATAATTTCAACTTCATTTTTAAGCACACAATAAAAAATTTATGAAATTTCGTAAAAACCCATGCAAGATGGTTCTTTATTATTACAAAGACTTATTAATACAAAACGTCCCTACATTTGGCCTTTAGTCTGCAAAACATCCTTATGTTTCAAATTTTTACATTTTACTCATATTTCCATGTTTCATTACGGAAATCGTCGTTTTCATCTATTTTTTCAATTAAAAGCTGTGAAACGACGAAAATGTCATCCTATTTAAATAAAACAAAAAGAAAAAATAAAGACCAAATTAGAATCATAGTCCCAAAATTTTAAAAGATTA
This sequence comes from Fraxinus quadrangulata, assembly GCA_903798255.1. Classification (NCBI taxonomy): domain Eukaryota; kingdom Viridiplantae; phylum Streptophyta; class Magnoliopsida; order Lamiales; family Oleaceae; genus Fraxinus; species Fraxinus quadrangulata. Next base: position 60,461 of record CAIGRB010031451.1, on the reverse strand, counting down.
CAAATGAGTCCCTAAAAACTCAGGCCAACCACCATATTTGAACCTTAGAAACTCCGGCCAACCACCACCCAAACCACCTTAACTCCATATCATTGGACAGCTCCTCACTCCCTTCTACACATACCACCCAGCCACCAGCCATAACGTCACCATATTTGGCCGGAATCGATGGCCAAAAATCAGCAATAAATATAGAGACATATCTCCTTGTTCCAAAACTGTGCATTAGAACTATTTCGCACTTTAGGAACTATGGACAACCAAAACTCCAAACTCCCACCACCTTGGCCACCAGACCAAAATACCACTTTGAAGCCCTCATCTTCCTCTTCACAACCCATCGAACCACTAGCAAGAACTTCAACGGATTTGGTCGAATTTCCATTCAAAGTAGGCTGCCCACGCATCTTCAAATGGCAGAAAGTGCCATTTTCGGCGACACCCATGACCTACCCACCCTCTAGGTTGACCAAGCTCACCATTACACACCACAAATGTTAATATAACGACAGACAATGTAGAAAATCCATATTTCCGGCATTTTTCTTCAACAGCAAACTAGGGCATTTCAACAATGATTTTTGGCACCGGCGATGCAACCCATGGTTGCGGACCACCACCCACAACACTGCCTCATCAATCCACATCTAATGAACCCACGGGTCATCACCAATTTTAAACTACTATGAACGAATCATGCAAGGCAGATCACGCACACGTAGGTTCCGTCGACCCCCTTTCATTTGAGGACACCATACACTTCAACACCTCAATTCTAGCATCAAACCTTCAATCAATGTTGGTACAACAATAGGTCATCCATCAATTGCATCAATTCCTCAATTAAACGAGCAAATGTTGGCATGAGTTTTTGAGGTCTTCGATTTTTAATTATACATTGGGACTCATTCGTAATCTTTTGAAATTTTGGGACTATGATTCTAATTTGTTCTTTTTTTATTATTTAAATAGGAGAGCATTTTCGTCATTTGATAGCTTTTAATTGAAAAAAAAAAGATGAAAATGATGACTTCTGCAATGAAACGTGGAAATATGGGCAAAAATGCAAAAAATGGAAACGTAAAAATATTTTGCACACTAAAGACCAAACATAGGGACGTTTTGTGCTAATAAGTCTTTATTATGAATATCAACTAATCGTAGCAGGTAATGAAGAAATCACCACCCACATTTTAAAAAGATTTTGGAAGTTGCTAGAAGCCTCTAAAAGATTTTTGCCCATATTTCCACGTTTCATTGCAGAAGTCATCATCTAATCGTAGCAGGTAATGAAGAAATCACCACCGACGTTTTAAAAAGATTTTGGAAGTTGCTAGAAGCCTCTAAATCTTTTGCTCTCCACTGCCATAGCTAGAAGAATCTAGAAGGATTAGTGCTGATTTTCTTTTCATGGAAGAATTATCTAGAATAATGAAGGCTATATCCACCGACATTATAGAACTATGTAGAAGAAGAAGCCACCGCCATTGTTATCTATAAATAGTGACTGTATATATATATATAGTATACAGTATGTGTGTGAAGGAAGGCGTGAAAAGAAGAAAGAAGAGTGGGGTGAGAGCAGGAAAAAGAGTGTGGCTGAAACAAAGAAACTGAGAGAGAAGGTTTTTGTTGAATACAAGTTGGTAGTAATTATTGTAAATTTTTTTGTAGTTTGAATCTATGAAATGAAGAATTGTTCTGTATTATTTTGTGTGTATTTTAATATTTTAAATTCACAAGAGTAATAATTAATATAACAATTTAATTTATTTTCTTTAAAATTTTAAGCAAATTTGTATCGAATTTATTTTCGTATGAAATTTTCATTAGAAATTAAGGAATACAGGTATATTAGCAACGAAATTTTTCAAAGGAAATAGTGTAGGTAAATTACCAATGGAAATAGAAATGAAAATATCCATATGAATTTGCAAACGAAATAGAAATGAAAGGTAATCACCGACGGTTACGTTGCCATTGGAAAAATTACCATCATAACTTTGACCGATGGTATGTGTCAACGGAAAATTTCCATCGATAAGTAGGTTTATCGAAGGAAGAATGGTCTTTAATGATGGAAATTTCCATCTCTGACGCCACATTTTCTACTCGTGGTTGTTACAATGAGATTTCTCTTTCAAAAGAACAAATGTATGAAACTCTTTTACTTTCTATTTATTACAGCTGACAAATCAAAATTAATTTCGTGAGTTGAATGTCATTTTCATTCTTATTACTTATCGTAGCATTGCACGAAAAATCTTCTACTTTCTATTTATTACATCTTGTCAAATTGAAATTAATTTCGTTAGTCGAATGTCATTTTCAAATTCTTCCAGTTGATTTAATAAAGAGGATTCAAAGTGAGATAACATCGCTTGTTTCAAATTAGTACAACATTAAAAGTTGATTTAATTTGAAATGTAGAATTTGTGAGTGGACGTAAGTAGTAACCTTTATTTGTTATGTAATTTTCTTTTGGTGAGAAATTCTCTTTATGTGCATGCTATTACATTATTATTATAAAATTCTTATTTGGAAATATTAATAAACAATTAGTTTTTGTTAACATTTTTGAATGAAAATTCAATAACAAAACTTTGTGTAGCCTTTCGTTTGATTAGAAAAGATAAATTTTGGACAAGTTATCCATTATTATTTGTTTTTAATAATTGTTCTTTGATAAATGTCCATTTCTTTCATGACGTCAACATTTTTCTTTTATCCATTAAAAAGTAGTTGAAGACGATAAGATAGTAATTATAAAAATAATATTATTAATAAATTATTGTTACACATTTTTATAATTATGAAGTCAATTCATAACAACAACGCTACTTATTTGAATACAAAATCTATAATAATGGATAAAATGGACAGTCTTTCGTTTCCTGCCCAACACAAGGCCAAACAAAGGTTTTTCCACTTCACTACCCAATTACAAATTCTAAAGAAAGGCCAAACAAAGTGTCCCACTTATAACCACATTTTACAATATTAATTACTATTTCAAGAATGCTTGTTAATGATCAATTGTAAAACAAGTATGGTTCAAAGATAAAATAAAATTAATTTGGTGGGACAGCCATATGTATCGATTTAATTGGATGTTTTACTTTTACAGAAATAATTGAATTGAGTTGACAGCCTTAAGAATAATTGGTTGTTTAATTAGCGTTATTCACGAGGATACGCCTATTAATATAAACAAAATAATTTTGTTGTAAAAATTGTTTACACTACATAAAGTTTGTTTACAAGTGCTTAATTAAATTATAATTTAAGCCATGAATCTTACTTAATGTATGATAAAAAGTGAATAGTTATCGCATCAAAAATGATCTCTTGTCCATTAGTGGGCATGAGATATCTTGCCCAGTGGTGATGCGACGGAATGTGGTGTTGCCACATCATCGGTGCGCAAAGTGTCTCCTACTCACTATGGACAATAAATCAGTTCTAGTAGATGTAGATCTTACAAAAATGTGTGAATAAAAAATATATTTAATCAAATGTGATTATAATTCAAACTTAGTTAGACATGTACTTAGATATGATATCAAGAATCAATACATAACGAATCTTTCTTTCTAATAAGATTGATAATTTAAAAAGATGTTTTGACATTCATTATTGTATTAGAATTTGAAGGGCCAAATGATCAATTCGGTCCGTCTAATACTTAAAATGAGTAATTAGATGGATTGATGTTCTTAAATCAACTATTATTTTATGGATGCATGTTATATGAGAAAATCGAATGTAGTTTGAATGTGAGGGGAAAAAAAACTCTTCTAATTATATCTTGCTTAAGTAGATTGCTTTTGCATTACTCAAGGTTATGTGACCTTTTCTGGCGTAATTTTAGTGAACGTGACGTGACATGCGTGGATAGTGGATGATGAACCTACCAATAGTGAAAAGTTTTTGGAAATACAGGATTTAAATTAAAATTCAACAGAGTTATCGCTAAAATAAACTAATTCAACTCGAAAAGTAACATGATCTGTCAATCACAAAAATATGAGAAAATGCATACAAAGAATGGGAGGTAAAAAAATTTGTTGTAATAAAGGTGATTTTGCTTTAAAAAGTGATTTTTATGCTAAAATTGTTTTGCTCTTTATGGCTTTATACCTTTTTAATCTGTATCTGAGGAGATGATAGGTTTCTATTCTTTTTCTCTTTACATCTCGAAGTTTAGCAATTATTCGATATTCTACACGTAAGGATATTTACATTCTTAAATTGCAATTATATATTTGGCCTCCTTCGACAAAAAAATAGGAATAGTAAGAGAAATTGTAGCTACTTTGGAGAATTCATAAATTGATTTATGAAAGCTATCCAACATGCCATTAATTTCACTGGATTCTATTTGAATTTTTTCAAGTTGAGGTCAATGTTGGATATTGTTCAAATTTCACTAATAGTTGTATCATTTGGATGGACTTCGAACTTTAAAATAAGATTTTGATGTATTTTAAA